>JAVCKZ010031451.1:0-19438 GCA_034780755.1 Lepetodrilus elevatus | reverse complement strand
AGAGAGGAAATATGCAAAAGTGATGACTGGATAAGTATACTAACGAAAAGAGGAGATAATCTAAATCTCCTTCATTTGATTTATGTTAGTTGGAAGTTTACAGAAAAGAAGAAAACATATCTTGGAAGTATAAAAAATAAATACAAAATTAATAATAAAATATAATTTATGTTTATTGGAATTTTACGGTAAAATAAACATAATAATAACGTTTTGGGTTTTATGGAGCACCCAACTGAATGAAATTAATTTTATTATCCAATGATTGTTCTCGCTTTCAGGGATTTCCGTTCTTGTTCAATCAAATCCGAGATAACATCAACATCCGTCAATCGTGCAATCTCATCTTCAGTCTCACGAGATACAATGAGAACTTGGCTGTGGCAGTGAGTGTTATTTTCACTTTTCTTGTATGAATTTCCACATTTTCTGGACCGCTTAGATTTAAGGATTTGTGAAATGTAAATGCTTTCTCCCTCCTAATTATTTATGTATTCTGTTGCAGGTCATCGGGATGGTGTTCAGTGCTATCAGGAAACTCAGTCCAGAAGTAAGTAGTCTGTGCCTGTAACAAGTGAATAGTCTGTGACCATAGCCCTGGGTATCGTTTCTCGAAGCTCTCTTAGTCGCTAAGGGACCATAGCACTCTCTTAGCAATGTGTTAGCTATCGGCAAAGAGAGCGCTATGGTCCCTTAGTGGCTAAGAGAACTTTGAGAAACGATATCCTGTATACTAAGAATTTTCCTAACTGTGTTCTGCTTATGTTAATGTTTGAAGAGATATTTTCGAGAATACGGGCCCAGATTAATTATCATTGCAATTTGCAAAGCACACTATTTCAAAACATGACAACACCATAAACTTCTCCCTCCTTGAGTATTCGTAATTACTGCCATGTATCTATGGCATCTGCAGTTGCCTCCAGTGGGGATACGGTTAAATGTGAACTCTCTCCTCTTCCCGGGAATTGAGAAGGAATATGTGCACACTGATCCATTGGACTGTGTATCTTGAAAGCGACTTTATATATTAATACCACAATTTTATTTTTTTAAATGTAGCGCTTAGTTAGAGCCTGTTGTCAAGTGAGGATTTAGTGCAAAATACATGTGCACCTGGTTATTATGACACACACATTCAGAATGTCTTCATTTTTAGTTCATCATATATCTGACTGCTACATGCATTTGTTAGTCAATACAGAACAAGCGAAAACATCAAGGCAAAGTCCCTCAAGTCTTTTACATCACAGAGGTAAGTGAATATGGAGTTTAACGTCGCTGCGGGAATCTTTCACCCATTTGCGACGAACATCACAGAGGCTGCATGCTTATATCGGCCTTCAATAGAAGCGTCCCTTTCTACGATACTGTTGCTATGACGACACAGACACAATGACGCCAACAATGCAGCACTCTCAAGAATAGTCGGGTAGTTCTCTATATTGTTTTTACGCGTCGATCAAACGGTTGTCACGACGTCTGAATGCCCAGGAGTTTTTTCACCGAGGCTTTGTATTGCGTTAGCGACTCGAAGTTTTCGCCCCCATTATTGAGCTCCACCATGGCCTCCTTGTAGGCTTTGACAGGCTCGAGGTCAAGGAGTGTCGTCTCGGACACTTCGGACGGCAAATATGGCAACTTCTTGTCAGATTTATCGGCGTCTGCGTTCTGAAAAGGTAAAGCAGTTGGAAAGGTTAATCCTGAGGTGTTCTCCAGTGTTCTTGTGTACCTCATTGTAGACAGTTCCCAAACGTTTAACTCTCACCATGCTGATAGCAACCAGAGATGCCCTAAAGAGGAGTGTTTGTGTGTAATACAGCAGGGAGAGGGTTAAAAATGTATTGATGGAATATCAGCAAAAATGTCATAAAATGAAAGGAAAATATTTTGGTATATTCCCGGAAAGCTATCAAAATCTTAAGTAATTTAGATTACTAATAATGCCAATTTATTGAGAAATTTTATCTGACAATCTGCACGTTCTTAAAGATTCAACAAACATTTATATTTAAATACATACAATGCAAAACAAAACTTTCACATGAACATGAAGCAAGGAATTGAAAAAATTTTAAATATCAGAATTTTCTAAAATTATTAATTTTGTGTATTTTGGAGGACATGTGAAATGGCCGCCTGGCAGCACTTGGTAGACTGGTACCTGGTCCAGCTCCTTGCACCGCTGTAGCAGACCGAGGATGGCCTGGCTGGACCGACTGTTGTCCCAATGATACGTCTCCATGTCGGCCTCCGCCTTGTCACACTCCCATGGCTCAGTTTTCTGAGGACGAGACGAAACATGACTATCAGTGTAAACTTTTGCACCATTAACCCATTCTATGCTGAATGCAACCAGAGATGCCCTAAAGAGCTGTACCTGTGTCTAATCCAGCATATATTTTGAGTAATTTGTGCAGAGGGACGACGTCTGATAGACGGAACAGACAAAACTGCTCAATTTGCACATGTTGGTATGTGAAGAAGAGTGTCATTTTGCTGTATAATTATTAATATACTGACCCATGACTCGTAGTAGATAGCAGTCAGGAGGTACATGGCGTAGTCATAGTTCTGATGTCTGGCAGGGCACCTGCAACAAAACAAAATAAATTATCCATTAAGTCTGTGGCAGGAACAAACCAATTAGCATTTATCTAATTAGTACACATTTTATCTCAACACCAGATTTGTCTCAAACATGTACAACTTAAATCAAATTGATTCTCAGTTTTTCATTACTCAATAATAATTATAATAAAACCTTAAAAGGTTACTCTAAGGCCCCAATGACCGTTCGTGAACTCTGACCTGTTGGTGGCGATCGTGAGTGTGTCTGTCGTGGGGTTGTAGCGATGTCCGACGAGTCTGTACAACTTATCTCGGGCATGGTAGTCCAACTTGAGATGCGACAACTTCAGCTGAAAGAGTCAAGACTAATTAAATCTGTGGTAAAACAAAAAACTGCCTGTGGTTAATACATGAATACTGAAAAAAGGCCTAAACAATTCTAAACAAAAACGTGGATGAAGGATCAAAGGATTCGGACTTAATACCATTTTTTTTTTAATATACTGAGTTTAGGTAATGCTTTATACAATACAATGAGTAATTATATTATGATAATTGTATTATTATAAGTGAAAGAATCTGGAAAGTATTTAAATCCCAATTCAATAACAAACAAATTCTAAAATCAGAATTGGGGATTTAGAACTGTTTTCAAGATTATACAGCAGCTTGTCATTTTGCAGCACAAGGAGACATGAAATAGGAGGAAACCTGCAACACCTGTTGTGCGTAGTGTTGCAGTAACACTACACGCACCTGTAGTATTTACGAACACCCACTGGAACTGATGAGTGAGGGAGTGAATATGGAGTTTAACGTCGCTGTGGGAATCTTTTCACCCATTTGCGACAATGGTACTGATGAACCTAGGACGCCAATTGCACTGCCACAATACAGGCCGAGTGAAGGAACAGAAATAAATGAATTAGTGCTTTACGTCACAGCCATGACCCATGCGTGACAATCTATGCGTGACAATCTATGCGCGACAATCCTAATAAGTAACAACCCTATCAGAAAGGTAACTTTTGCCAACATTGATGCTTGGTCCTCGGGGCAGGTAACTCTGAATCTTTTGCTTTTGTTCGTGGCAAAGCGACTGACACACACCTGTATGGTGACTGCCCGCGCCCGGTCGTCTCTGATGGATGGACTTGCAAAGCAAAAGTCGGCTGTAGTTACAGTGATAGGGAAGTTCCATTCTGTGGACTTGCGTCCGAGTTCCTTTGGCCATTTCGTGCAAAATTCTGAAGAGAAAGAAAATCCAAAATAATGTTAAAATGAGTGGAGAAGATTTTCCAATAATGTCTTATTGGGCGAAATGTGAATTTATATACCAGTAAACTAAAAACATGATGTAGTGAGTGAGTGAATATGGAGGTTAATGTCGCTGCCGGAAACTATCACCAATTTGTGACGAAAAACATGATTTAATTTATTCACGGCAGAAAGACCAAATTTGGAACTAGATGGCTTGTATTGATATTAGCAAAACATTTTAAATATTATTCATACACTAAAATGCACATTTAGAAAATCAAATATTTAGAACCAAAGGACAAGCTATCTCACTCTTTATAGCTTGACATTGTTTCTTGATGTGATCAGGCGTCAGGTGAAGAAAGTTTGGCGGTTTCATCAATTCTGCATTGCCATATTTATCAGGGACGATGCCATCGTTTTCTGTGACTCTCTGCAAAATACAAAATGCAATTGTATACTATTCCTAGGTTACCACAGCTAGAATGAACACATACAAGATTCATGCGATATAATCTCTACAACTGGCATCTAAATAAAATTGATACATTTTCTACTGTAGGAAATCAGGCCCAGAGATTGCTAAATGTTTTTTAGTACAATTTCATGCTCAAGCTCAAATTTTTATATGAACAAGATTTTGAGCTGATCATGAAATCGTACTCAAGAAAGTTTTGTAATCGTGGGCCAGAGGTCATGTGATTATGATGAAATCTGATAGCTTCATCAGGAAGAAACAAAATTCCATAATATTTTGATCAGAACACATTCAAAACTAGATCGCAACTATATATTTAAATAAATCAAGACAATTGACAAATTTTCCTTGGAAATTGTGCTGATATATTCATACTAAATATTATAAATAAACACTACATTGAAGATTATCTGCTTGGCTTTCTGTAATACACTAATTGACAAGTCACGGAGCCACACCCCCTTGGATTGATTGATTCATCTGTTGTTTCATTCTGCTGCAGGATTATTTCACCAATATGAGACAAATTATTAAGCAGTAATTTACAAATATGTTAAAACAAGTATAATGACATTGCCAATTAGGCAAGTAAACTGTACATGGCAATATACAAACCTCAGCGACGCCTTGTCTGACAGGAAGTGGTACGACACTCCACTTGAAGGTCGCGGCGGCCGGCCACACATTGGTCCAGTCCTGGTCTGGAAGCATGCGTCGGAAGCGCGGGGGCGGAACCTGCCATCAAGAAAGTTGAAGAAACATAACTGGGTTAAATGTCAAGATTAATCAATAACTGTAAAATGGGTAGTAATGATTTGATGTAAACGGTGGATATTCTATTCTAAAATACTTATTGCAAAATTGTGGGCACTAAATGAATATTTTAAAAAGGCGACACTGTAAACAGGATGCAATATCCTGGAATTAACAGATTGTTACGATAATAATAATATCAATCACAATTATTCCTGCATCTTCTAAAACACATACCTCTTTCTTCCATCGCCTAATAAACCTTTTCCTCTCTTCCACTTTCAAACCAGGAATTTGATATGCCCTGAATTCACCGCTATCTGAAGACATAAACATGATAAATGCAATCATTAGTAAGTTTACATCAACTCTTGAAGTTTACAATTCGTTGTTCTAATTATTTTAACTTACTTACTGTGTTGACATGTATTTATGTATGTATTATATTTATAGTATTATGTATTCTGTACTGTGGTATGTTGGATTGCTAAATGACTACAGACAGTCAGCAGCTGGTCAGACTACCATCCGATCTGGGAACGAAAACTGTGACACCATGTTTATGACTTTGACTAATAGTACTTGCCTTGCTGAACATTCGACTTCTCATTACGTCTCTGTCCGGATCTTACGGACATTGCAATGTTCCTAGAGTGACATGAACAACAAATGCCATCAACGAGCTTATATGCACAGATCTTTCGCAAAATAAGTGGCATCTGCATTTGGACATTTGTGATAGCAGCCATGATTGTGAACTCGTAGTATTCCCCACACAACACATTATATGCTAATATTGGTCTGCTGATGCTAATAAAGTGTAATTTTAATCATGCACAATATAGCCTAAACATCTAATGAATGTAAGAAAGGGTATCATGCATACCAGTTAAAGTAGCTTAACATTCCCCAGTATTAAATGTTCTTATGTACGGCCCTTATGTACGTTGCATAATGAATGAAAACGCCGAGGGAAATATTTATAAGATATGTTCCGTTCTTTTCCAATGCGGTATCTATTAACAGTTAGTACTTGTTAACATCCATATTTCCATCTATAGGCTACTGAGATTTGCATATATTTTAATATCATAATAAATCTGGAAACCATAACCATGCGCAAGTTAAAAACAGAACGTCAGTAGACATTAATTAATATGTTTTAATATCTGAAAGATATACGGAAAATGCGTAACTTAAATTTGCCAATGATAATCGTAACAATTATGACATATAAAGCAATAAACACGTTCGTGGTTGCAACAACACATAATCAGCTGATAATATCCATGTGACCATGAAGCAAAGATCTGTAGAACCCCACAAATTCCAAAGAACCCCGATGATATTCCAAGGAGGTTCACTGGTATCCTCAAAGCACGTGTAAGGAATCTCAATGAATGCAAAGAAAGTACTAGCATACGGTTATTCATGACTGTAGATAGAATCGAAATATTGAGCGACGCATAATTAAACAGTTTGTCATGAATGTATCAACATTTCAGATTGTTGTGTTATTTCCAATATAGGATGGTTCCTTCCTTGGGAAATTTCAATTTGCTTCCACTGGGTACTTCTTATATTAGGGGTTCTTTATAACCCTTAGAGTTTGCATTGGGTTATCCTTGGGTTCATCCTCTACCAACGGCTTGTAGATTTTCAGTACTTTTCAGTACTTTCATCCCTTAGGTTCCTTTGGGTAGCTTGGAGTAACCTATTTTGGGGGCTCTTTGGGTCGTCCATGGAGTATAGGTTGGAGGATCATTTGGGATCAATAGGCCACTCTTGAGATTCCTTTGGGCTGTTTGGGTCATCCTTGGAGTTCCTTGGGCCATGTAGGTCCTTGAAGTTCATTGAATTATCCTTTGGGTTGTTTGGGTCACCAGTTAACCTTGAAGTGCCTTTGGCTATCTAAGAGGTCAATATTGTAGCTCATTGTAGTATTCTTGTGATTCTTTGGAGTATCCTTTGGGATTTTTGGGTCACCAGTCAACCTTGACGTGCCTTTGGCTATCTATGAGGTCAATTGTAGCTTCTTATATGGTATTCTTGTGATTTTTTGGAGTATCCTCGTTTCTTGTAGATTAATATCAATACCGTAATACAAACATTGGCGGTGTAAAGGGCCGCGAGGCGGCGGGTTTTGGTCCTCTTCGATTACATTAATGTATTTTCCATCTGTTTCTGGCTATTATTGGCCTGCTAATTCACAGAATATCTGACGAATAGCACGTTTGTTTAGAAATCCAATGATCTGTAATTTGTGTTAATCATGGTCAATAGGATACCGGTACCAGTTATTTAACCCTCCCCCTGCTAGTGGGTACTAGGAACATGCCATAGAGCAGCAATCATTTAGATTAATCCAACTCTGGCAATTGATAGAAGGTTAACCTTTTTCATACTTCAGTTTGGCATTTCAAAGTCGTTGTTTGCTGGGTCTGAAATTCTGAATAAATGCACAAAGAGCTAAACTACTAGCAATTATTTAGTATATGTAGTTTATTTAGATAAATTTAAAAAAACCACTTGCATGTACAGGTCTAATGATCTACTGAAGTTTGCATATATATATGTATGTCATTAATATTCTTATATCGACAGATGACTATACCAATAACATAAACACAACTTATTGCATTAGTGGTAAAGAATATATTACATTTATGGTTCGTGTACATTCGGTGAAAACCGATGTTTGGCGAATGAAAGTGCCCTCTAGAGGGGAGGTAATCACTTGAATAGCCTCGTTTTGAACAGTGCGTTCGGACCTCCACCTGTCATTTTTAGCAGTTATGCCCCTTCTATTGAAGAATATATAGCAAAATGATTTTATAGTTCGCTCGCGGCCGATATAGGTTAAACTCTCCCGAAGGATGAACTATCATGGCGGAGGAGAAACAAGTTAATGCCATGTTTCGAAGGCAGGAACAATTAAAGCGATGGGAGGATTCTGAGACCAATAGAGAGCCTGGTTCCCCGAAATTAAAACCTAGAAAAGTTCAATTTCACGATGGATGTATATTTTTGGCCGCCTGTTCAAGCGGGGACCGCGAAGAAGTCACTAGACTTTTGGACAGAGGGGCCGACATCAACACTGCAAATGTCGATGGACTGACAGCTTTGCATCAGGTAAAAATAGATGGAACGATCATAATTAGCTTTGCATACACATTCCAAAGACTGATAACAGACACACCATAGTCATAATTTCACATTCCACCCATCTCCGACACCCGATCTAGTCGGATATCGGAGAACTGGCCTGATAACCCGATACCCCTGAAGTTGTTGACAGTCGAAACATTTGCCAGTTCCTCAGTCGAGTAAACCACCTGAAGTTAAGTCAATCCAAACTGCCCAGTGTTTTTCGGTTAGTTGTCTTCATGGGGATCTTTGATTACAAGGCGTAGGTGCCTTACAAGGCCGACGCAAGTAGCTGGTACTATCATACCTATGTGTGGTAGTTTCTGCCACTTTCAGGAAATGAAATGCACCATTTAAACCCCTATCCAAGTGCAGTGCTGATGATGCATTTGTTTACACAGCTCTGACAGGGGCATGACAGACAGCCTGTGTAATTATCATGCTTTACATAAACAACGAGAGCGAAATATACAAATTAATATCCTCAGATTGGCGATAACAACAAATTTTAGGACATTTGCTAAATTTGCTGACTGTACTTATTCGAGAGTTGGTCTTCATAGAGGAACATAAATTCCTCTTTTTTTTCAATTTAGACATTAATTTCAACATTTGTATTTATGTTGCCGAGGAAAGAACTCGATGTATTGGAACATGGAGTTGTGAGTTGAATGCCAATTTTTGTTTATTTGAACACACAGTTATAAATACATGTAATTTTGTACCAATAATTATTTTTACTTTCCCAATCAACTATATCTCAGTGGTTTGTTCTTTTTAACATGTGCAAAGCTTGCAAGGTGCATCCAATTTAAAATTATTGAGGGAAAAAAACTATAATATCCAGGGTTAGAACTTAACTTTAAAACATACTCGCCCGAATACTGATATTAATAACAAAATATAAAATTTCTACTCGCCTGTAGGAACTTTAACATTACGAGAAATGGATCATGCCGCCGGGCGAGTGGTAACTTCTAACCCTGAATATCTTATCCAAAAATATCATTAGACCCGTACTGTCAGCACCACCTAGTCATTACTTCCCAGTCAATCCACCCCAAGTCCATGACAGTTTCGCCTCCACCAATATTTAGTCCGTGGTCCTTTCTTTCCACCGTAATTTTTCGCTCACAACGTAATTTTTAGCGCATCGTTTTCGTCCCTATCGTATATTTCGCGGTCGAACAAGATGTTCCGATTTCATTTACCTATATAGATACACAATGGTCAAGTAGATACACAATGGCCTTGACCGTCGCCGAGTTTGTTTCTGATCATGCCTCTAAAGGCTGAAGGTACCAAGCTAATAATTTTGAAATTAATGTTGATAGTGCGGTCAATCAAGGCAACCAGAGATGCCCTAAAGGGCTGAACCTGTACCTAATCCAGCAGGGAGACGTTTAAAAAAAATAGCTGGTGGGTTCAGGTGAATATGTACGTCTCAAAATTTAGATAGGGTCGAAAATGTACAGGTAGGACAGGGTTGGAACCTTAAACCGTACTCGCCCGGATAATGATATAAATAACAAAACATAAAATTTCTACTCGCTTGTAGGATACCTTTAACATTACGAGAAATGGATCGGGCCGCTGGGCGAGTGGGAACTTCTAACCCTGATAGGGGAGTAATGACTGGGGTTGCAACTTATGGGGCGAAACGTCTGCAACCCAAATAAACCATAGCCATAGGTTTGTTTTCCATATAATTTCACCACAAGACACGTTTAACATGGTTAATGGATGTTAACTTTATTAACATAATTCTGCTGTTAGCAACATTGCATCATGTACATATGGTTACGATGTATGATTTACCTCACCCAAACATATAAAGGTAATCATATTGCAATTACATACTTCCTCTTAAATGTAAAACTTTCATCTGACTATAATGACAACAACATAGTAAAAGCTGTAAGAAATCCTAAATATCCAGTATTTATAACGTATGTCATTAGAGTTTCTTCAGTTACACCATGCACACTAGTGCATGCTTTACATCTACACGTTTAACTTCAGTAACTTGTCAAATATATGTCAATAAAACCAAATTAACAAACTAGAAACGTTTAAATATCAGCATCATTTTAGAAATATACTGAGTGCATGCATTTATTCCTCAGAGTCAGTTTTAAGACCATTTCACTAATATTGCTGTCATGTTTTATGGCAAGAAAGAAACTGCAAAAACGTGTAGCACATACCTAGCATTATTACAGTTAACCGATAACCTGAGAGCATCCGCTGATACTAATAATGAAACAAATAATTGTACCTGTACTCTAGAAGTGTGCACGATCATCGAAGCCCATCGTTGCTTGTAGTCGCATCAGAAAGGTAAATCTCATGGATCTAATGCCAACAAATTCATTGATGTGGGTTCAAACTCAGGACATCTCAATCCATTAGTCAGACACACTGCCCACACTATCCAAATTGCGATTCCATAGTATTAAATGGTAAGCTGGAACTTTGTTGAGAGAGTGTTGTGTAGGACAGGGTATCATTTCTCGAAGCTCTCTTAGCCACTAAGGGACCATAGCACTCTCTTAGTAATGCATTAGCTATCGGCAAAGAGAGTGCTATGGTCCCCTTAGCGGCTAAGAGAGCTTCGAGAAACGATACCCTAGTATACAGGCCATATAGTGGAATAGTATATAAATCTATGATTAGGATACTTTGACCCAATGACCTAGATAAGTTACCTTTATGAATGTACACACTTGTTGCCAGTAGTGTGTTTTTTAAACATCTTCAGCATTCATGCTCATCCTGGATGCAACAATTATTGACCTAGTTTCTATGTTAAACATAGAATTCATTTGTCATAGCCTTTCTTGTGTGTGTTATCTTGAATGTTTTGATGTTTACATACATACCGGTACAATCATTTACAATGAGAAGATGTAGCTAGCCGTAGTACTAGTAGGAAGCTAAATAGTAATGTTTGTACATGTATTTTGCTGTTGTTGAAAATAGTGGTGTCACTTTTGTAAACTACAAAATTCTTGCACTTTCTTGTTGTATGTGTAACTATGGCTACCTTTGAAAATCATGATAATTAGCAGGTTCAAATTTACAGGGTTGGAACTTAACTTTAAAACGTACTCGCCCGAATAATGATATAAATAACAAAACATTGAAATTTCTACTCGCCCGTAGGATACCTTTAACATTACAACTACAAGAAATGGATCGGGCCGCCGCGCGAGGGGGAATTTTCAACCCTGAATTTACAAGTCATTTATTTGATATTATATACGAGGGCTGGATGGTAGTGCATTGGTAAAACGTTTGGACTGGGGTCTCGGCATCAATGTTCGCGAAACTTCCCCGAAAGTTACATTTCTGATATATTGATAGGATGCGCTGTCTGTAGAGTGGCAATGCAGATATCCTTAGTCTTGTCAGTACCAGCCAGTGCTCGCAGGTTTACTGCAACAGTCAGCACTAAAGATGTTGCGGATTTCCTTCTGCCCTAAACTGACAAGTCGTGATATTAGACTGAAAAATTGTAGAAAGCAACTCTAAACCCAATTTTTTAAAAACATCTGTTTGTGGTGTGTGTGTGTGTGTTCATTGGAAATAATAAATACATTTGTTATTGTTGACAGTTGCAAATACTGCCAAATAGTCACATTGTGTGAACAGCTTTTCCGATGAGCAGATATATACTAGGAAGTTAAATCAGTGTTCAAATGTCCATCCAATATATATATTACTGTTTGAAAATCATTGAACCAAATATAATATTTTGACTGATGTTACGAACAATCAGTGATTAGACATCTCAGTAATGAATTGATAAGAATCAGTGTATGACATACGGTAAACAACATAATGCACAAGGACGATTACTCATTAACTATGCATTGTTTTTATATACAATGTATATCGAGACATAAATCACGTGTCGAGTGCCTTGTCATGGCCAGGATGTGTACGTGGTATTCCTCGTAACTAGATTACAGTCCACTTGTCCCGAAGACAAAGCGGTCACTCTGTGTCTGCGCATAAATTGGTCAGTTTCTATAAATATGCGTCTTTGGCACCATCTTCCTGATTCGTAGCTTGCCAGTGCTATGTATGTACTTTGTCAGCTTGCATGGGTATATTTGTATGCGTTTATTATCAGGTAGACGTCTTTGGAATTCGGGTCCGTAATGACACTTGGTTATAAATAAATACAATTGCTCTTGTCTGTGTACACACTCCGAATATGTTGCAATTGTGTCTCTGCGAGGTTGAGCTAGCTGTGTTAAGATTAATATTAATACAAAGTCAGTATTGGTTTGTTTATAAATAGGGATGTACAAAATTGTAGATTATTAATTTGGTGTATTTTAATTTTCTTCTCTTAATTCATATCTTGATTTAGAGTATTCATGAATACAATTATGGAGGTTTCCATATTAGTCCATGGCCAATATATTTCATTAACCCGTAACCAATTTATTTCATTAACCCTTTTCCTCCTGGAGGCAGAGATGTCCTATCTTCAAATCTGTAATGATCAACGATTGTCTATTTCTGCAGAGATAGTGTTAATAGCGATGACCAGTAATAGAGTTATTAATTATTTATCTTTTGTTTTTGTTCCATCTTCTTAGTATTTATAAGGATTTGAGTTTGTATTATGGTAAGAAATAGAATATTGATTTGACGTCGTAAAAGGAACGGAACACACAATTTGACTTGTTACATAAATAATAGAAATGTGAATAGATTTGTCAGTTGATGTCTTTATGATACAAGAAACACAGAAAACCTTAAATAGTTTTAACCCATTCCCTGCTGGTTAGACATAGACACTGCTCTTTAGGTCATTTCCAGTTGTCTTCATCATGGAGAGGGTTAAAAGTAAAACACTCTGCCCATATCAAGCGTGCCATTTCTTCTCAATGTGTAAACAATACAAATGGATATCCTGAAAAGTAGTAGTATTTTTTATATATTTTTTTTTATTTGAAAACATTTCTTACATGACTCATTTGTAAGTAGATCCAGTAACTTTTAAAAGTAAGTTTAAAATTCCATCCATATTATCGTGTATATATATTACTGAACATGTATTTTCTTGGCCGATATTCTCCAACTCTTGGAATCAAGATTAGAAGCACTGGAGTCCGTTCGTTCGTTCCTGCGTGTCAGAATTCTGGGGTTTAGTCGGTACTGGAAAATACTGCGATGAGTAAATGTTTATACCTGACCTTGTTGCAGGGCTTGTTTTCCATGGCTCCATCGTGAGTACAGTATCATACTGTGGTGGTTGCCCTGTTACAGTGTTACACTGTTACACCACCACCGACTGTACTTAGTCAGATGGAAAGGAATGGAGGAGGAAGGGGTCGGTTGCTCACTCGGCATATTTACTACAATTAGTGGCACCCCCTCCTCTCTTGCTTCCTGGTTTGTGGGATGCTCGCTTTGCGGCAGCCGTCTTGTCGGGCATCTCGAAAGACGCAGATAGAGAGATTTGCGGTACATTGGTTACTGGATAATGAGAAAGGAGTGTTTGTAAACAAACACGTGATTTGGAGAAAAAAAAATGTAATTATTGCTGCTTATGTCGTGTGTCAGTGTTTTGGGGGTTAATGTTACGTATGTGGATTGGGTCCATGTCGGAAAGACTTGAGACACCAGAAATGCGTGGATGGTTTGTGGTTGTTGTTTGTTGTAGGATATCAGTGTTATTTTATAAACATGCCAAATGGACATGGAATTAGAAACTGGTTGAGGTTTTAGAAGTAGAGTAACATACTTTCGTAACTAACAAGGCAATTATTTTACCAGGTGTAGACATTTTTTTTATTTTTACAAATGTGTAACCAGAAAATAATGCCATCAGTGCATTATCGTGTATTTAAAATTAAATAATGCGAATTCATTATATATTTTTGTATTTCAATTCATTCTCTAATTAGTAATGTGATTATTAATGCCTAAATATTTCGTTGTCAATCTAAATAAATATGATTAATATTATTATATTTTATATCATTTTCTTTTTACAAAAAATCATCTTTTTGACTAGTGGCTAATATTGAATACACTCCCCGGTCTATATTCTATTTAGCTTAGGGCACATCTGATTGTCTCCAGCAGTGATAAGGTTAATCCAGTGATATTTAAAAAAGAAAATCTGTTCATCATAATATCACAAACCAAGCTGAAATAATTGAAGTCAAGAGCATGTATTCTGGACTGGCTTCCAGGCAGCATGCCAAGATCCAAAGTATGGGGTATTATATATTTGGTCTTGACCTTTTATTCCAACTATCATAGATGCGTTTCTGGAAGGAAAGTCAAAGAGGTACAGTCTCGAAAGGTGGTAACGGTGTCTACTGAAAGGTGAAATTTGTCTTGAGTAACCAGGTTATATGAGTGATTCATGAAAATTATTTCTGGAAGTACGTACATTGCTTGCTGAAGTCAGTGAAGAGTAGGTACAAATGTTGGCAGATGCCTCATTGTAAAGCTGGGGGTAGGGGAGTGAGTGAGCATCAGTAATATTAGATCGCCCTCTGAAGAAACGACTGGCCCATGCTATCGGGGTTGAGGATAATATGTGTATATCTAGAAAGAAGCATTATATGTCAGGTGTGTTGGCCAACTGCTTCTACTGTTACCGATTTCACCACCGCACCTCTGAAGTCTTAAATCGTACACAATCTGTGTTATACTATATACTTTAATAGTATACACCACCACAATGTTTATTCCCTCATGATGGGATTCTGATCTGAGAATTGTGGTAGACGGGTTGTTGATGTTCATAAACCACATAGCAAATTGTGCAACACCGGTAGATAGGTAGATGACTTCCCATTCCCATGCCCTTCAAGACTAGCGGAGGGTTTTTTATTAGCGGTCCAGGTGTTTGCTGGAATGTCTAGAGGATGTTGGCACTGCTGATGTAGCTACCTGTTACCCCTGCAGTGGGAATGGTACGCCCCGTGCCCAGGCAGCTGGTTACTTATGTTGTATATGGGAGGTTGGTTCCTACTGACCTTTCCACAGTTGCCTTCAGTATCTGGTGAAGTCGGCTAGACTTGCCTAGGCTCCTGTTTCGGGGTTGATGTACGAGTTTTCGAGCAGTTTGTTGAAATGGGATGATCAAGATGCAAAATGAAGTAAAAAATAAAGAAAATTATGCAATACTTTCGAAAGATTCATCATTATTCATCTACAGTTACAGTACTTTTCTTTAAGAAATAGTTGAGGATATTTGATGATATGACAAACAATAAACATGATACTTGTTTAGAAATATAGAAATTCAATGTATTGTAATTAATACAATTACGACATTGCTCTCAAATTCTGGGTGTTGGGCCAGAACTGCTGAACATGGGATATGTTGGAAATGTATTCAAAATCCTACGTTATAACTACATCTCTGTATATCTAACATGTATCGCAGTTCTCATACATAGCAACCTGCATCAGCCGTTGCTTTTGTCTCTTACTGTATCACAGTTGTTCTGGACTTTCCTCCCACTCGAAACAGACCACAAGATCAATGATATGCCAGGTGCGAAAACCTTTGAATCAGTTTATATATGGATCATCATAATATAAAAAGTCAGAAACATTACAAATTACCAATTTACCATCAAGTGATAACAAATGATGGACGAGTTGGGGTTTAGATGAAGAGTTACCACCAGATTTGCAGCAGGTAACCCATGGTAACGGATAAACAAACAATCTTCTCTGGTTGCTCTCAGTGTTATCTTCAGCAAGAAGTCGCCCAGGGACTGCAGAGATAGTGGGTGTGGCCAGTGCCAGTGATGTCATTAAGACGTACTACTAACCTTCAACTGATTGTCAGATGGCCAATTTTTCCATGATTACCTCCCTTGTGGTGGACAGACTTGTAGGTGGCCCAAGGGAGATAAGACAGGGGAGTAGTTGTAATTGTTGTTTGTAGATTGATGGATGTATCCTGACAACATCAAATACTTCTGATAGAAATATTTAAAGAATCGTAGCAAATTTATGTGAAAGTTTGAGCAATTTTCACATAAATTATTTTTAAATATACTTTTTTAATTCCTGGTTAAATATCGCAAGCTGCGACATTCAAACAAATTTAACCAGCAAGTTCAAATCATATGACGGTCATGTCTTAAATATAATGATGGATAAAACGACAGGTTCCTGTTTTATTCTGATTTGCTACTTGTTGAATCATGGAAGTACAACCGTGACACAGTATATTTTTCATTTGTAGTAATATATATATCATGTTTGTTAATAATGGTTTGGAATTTCTTAATTAGTACAATTATCCTAACAGTACAGAACATAATTGATATAATGAACAATGTAGAGGGAATACATTACATTGACTGCGACACTAGTATAAGACAAGGAACTATTCTACCACCTTCGATTTCTATTTATTGGCTAATCATGTTGAACCAATGTCTTGTGGCTTGAAGATCGCAGGACATTTCTAACCAACATTCAATCGATAGCATAATTTGTTTAGACAAATTAAATGAAAGTAGTTTCAGATAAAGTTTGTGACCCAAATTTCCCAAAATATGTTGAAAACTAGTTTCAATAATTTTGGCATCATCTCAAGAAGAAACAAGGTTGAATACCTTTAGAACTGTTTCGATGTGACTAGACGATTTAAGAAAAGGAATATTATGTCTGATTCTGTGGGTTGATGTGAGAGAGAGACAGCTCTGACTACAGACTATTGTTCTCTGTTCCATCATCAATGTCTGACAGTCTTAGATCCGTGAACACAGGATCCTCAGTGTCTAGCATAGATCTGTGCTTCCTGGGGAAGAATCGGCCCCTTCATTACCACTGGGTGGCAGCGTTGGGCTGAACAGCCGTGTGCTGGTGCGTGTGAGAGATAGCTGTTCTGGCTGGCCATCCGATTGCTTACATTTGTCTTGAAGGGTAATGGCTTCAAATGTACACTTGACATGGATATGGTTAATCATGTCAGAATCTCACTTTATGATGTGCGTATAACTATTGAAGATGATCTGTTTTGAGGCTGTATGTAAACTGGTTAGAGGCTTATGCCTACTCTACAGGAATCGTACTGTTAATCAGTATCAGCTATGGCTCATGGGGGTCTTACCGTAATGTAAAATGTTATCAGGTTTTCATCCCACCATAAACAGATTGCAACAATATCATTGTAGTGATATAGTGAATGGTAGATTGTCCACCCTCCTCCCCCCAACACGCACACCCAAATACACGCACACCTAAACACACACACACCCCAAACACACACACACACACACAGACAGACAGACAGACAGACAGACAGACAGACAGGCAGGCAGGCAGACAGACAGACAGACAGACAGACAGACATGAAGGACAACCATGAATTATATAATTCCATCTTGTAAATATATAAATGGAGATACTCTCTAGAGTCTTTTGAAAGAAACCAAATCTTTCTTTCATAGCTACCTTTACCATTGCTATTTGCCATTTCATCATGGTCGTTAATATTTAACTGAATGTTTTATTTTAAACAAATTGGCTCGAGTTATGCTCGTAGATTTAAACGGCTGTGTACAGTAGGTAGAGTGCACATGGTGCAGGACTATGGAAGCCAGTCTGTACGCACCCACACTATCATGGCTATTGTGGCAAGACGTATATATTCAGGTACTATCCTGTGCTTCTTTGACCTTCAGAATGCTAGGTATTGAATTCATGTCTGGCAAACTTTCATATATCTCACCAGCGTTCCTTCTTACTCCACTCCGCTGCTCGCCAAACCTAACATCTCTTTACCCCGTTCCTAGCCATCTCATCTTATCACTTTTATACGAAATTGTTTTAACTTTTATATCAAAAAGTTTTTATTATGTTTTACCATTTTATATGTTATCATCAATTGCACTATTCAATCATTTAACCCTCTCCCTGCTAGATTAGGCACAGCCATTGCTCTTTAGGGCATATCTGGTTGCCTTCAGCATGGAGATGGTTAATTCCATATTTTACGAATAATTATTACATCATCCTCTATTCAATCATATACTTCACTTATTTATTGTGTGCATGTTTTTCATGCTGCTTTTCATTGTAATCTATCTATGATAAAATTGTATATTTATTGTCGTATGTAGTGAAAGATTTCAGCTACGACGTAAAATAATTCACTTACTCGCTCACTTGCTCTTCCATCTGTTTTCAAGCTTGCTTCTTTTATTCCCGGAGACGCTGCAAGTCTATCTTTCCCATTTCGGATTGCGTAATTTTTCTGCTTGTCTTGTTACTATTTCTATCAAATATTTACATGAAGGCTGTAAGGGCACACAGGGATGCCACTCCGTATTTTGAGTGAAAATATACGTCAGCAGCATCTGTGTTATTTTTGGCCTGTTCTTAAAGTGTGTAAAGAAAACATTAATTTTCTAAAATTATATATTATGTTATATATTATTATATTATTCGTAAATGCATAAACTGATAAAGCATATATACTTTTAAAATATTAATTTGCTATATTTGTTTTAAATTGATGCGTAATTGTTACTTTTTATACAGTATTGTTATACATATAATACAGTGTGAAGAAAAGAATATACTGACAAGCTGCTCATAAAAATAATGTTGTTTTTATTAAGATCAATAACTTTATATATAATAATAACCTGAAATGAAACTCAGTATGAAACTTCATATTGAAAAGAAACTTGATATGGTTCAGTATGCATCAATAATTGGTATGCTATTTTAACTCTCTCCATGCTGACAGCAACTGGAGATGCCATAAAGATCTGTGCTTGTGCCTAATTCAGCAGGGAGATGGGTAATGGTGACATAATTTAGTATGTGGTTGTTGTGGGTTTGCCTCCCAGTATATGCAGGGTGATGCCATGGCATTTTTTACTTTGAGGACAAATATTAATCGTTGCGGTATGAGTGGAAGATTCCAAGCCGCAACGCTTCATAAACCTCGCAGATGTAGTCTTTATTATTTAGCTTATGTTGTTCATAAACTGCCATGCCTAGCTCGAGAATCCTCTAGCGTTATGACTGGACATATGTGACTTTTTATATATTGTATGTCATTCTAACGCTAGAGATCAAGCAGTCATAAGATCGCGTATTTACCCTCTTCTTCGAGGGAGAGGAAGAAACAAACATTAACTGAACGAAAACGCGCACGAAATCGACTCGCTCACCATATAGTAATGTGTTCTTGGATGATTTGTTAGTTACTGTGTA
>JAVCKZ010031340.1:0-19444 GCA_034780755.1 Lepetodrilus elevatus | reverse complement strand
AATGTATTTTGCAGTTGTAGCTAAGAACTAGTCCCAAATGACCATAAATATCTGTGATATTATGCCTTTAACATATAGATATATGTAATGTGTTTTATTGTTCACTTAGTAGAATTAGTATACATTGTTCAACATTGTAATATATCACTTCACTTGAGTATAACTTTATTTATTCTATTTATTTATTCTAAAGGTTACAACAAATAGATACACATACTATATTAACTAAAGTGATATTTTGTGGTGATATATGCCTTCATATCATATATGCTTTATTTCATTGGTATAATATTAACATTAGAAAATGATAATTTGCTATCTGGGTAATACTTGAAAGTATGTTCATTTACTTTATGGCAATGGTCACTTTGTAATATTGATAAATAATATAAATCTTAATGAAAAAAATGGTGTTTTTTTAGAGATATCTCAATGATAGACTAATAGACAGACATATTTTATTAGCAACTTACCTTTTGTGTAATATTAATATATCATTAAAAACACATATAATACATACAAATAATAGAGTATAAACACATGATAAACAGGTCATAAAATAAACTAACATCATAAACTACTTTCTTTCAATTGCTCATATTTTAAAAGTATTATTGCATAATTGGTTCAGATTGTGTCAAATTAGGCCTGCAATCATCCTCTGTATTATCACAAATATGAGACTGGCTTGGCACACCCATGTATAGCAGCTTGGAGGTTATTGCATATAGTGTATTGGGTTTGCATAGGATGGGCTTTCTGAATTACTACAGTGTTAGACATTGCCGTAATCATAGGAACAGTCAGTCATAGCCACAGCAATATCGTATTCCATATATTACCAGGGTTTCTCCTAACATGCAATCCTGCGTCCCATACGCAAAAAAATTAAGTTTGGACGCACTTTATTAATACAAAATTGTTAATAAGTATATCAACATGCGTCCCCGGGACTCTCAAAAATTGAAACCTAAGTGGAACCCTGTATTACATATTTAAAACCTGTGGTTATAAGTCGAAGATCTTGGAATTAGTGTAAATATAACAGTTCTGGCCTCGAAATTACGAAACTATTTTGAGTAAGATTTTATTCTCAATACAAAGTTTGGTCCTCAAATCCTCTTATAAAATTTTGAGTTTTCTGTTTAGTTTCTGTTCTGTTTAATACCGGTATGCATACTTCATCTTTAGATTTTGAATCAAAATGTTATCACCAGTTTCGGATTGTATCAAATTCCTTGCTAGTCACATTCACCAAGTTCACATACCAGTTTCTTTAAATTTATGTTATCAAATCTCATTATCAAGTGTGACCATTTGTTCTGTTATGTACTGTGTGTGAAGTTTAGCGACATTATCTTTCTCATGTTCCTAATATAGAAGAAGCTGATCTAGTCTTTTCTAATTCTATTTACCAGCATTATTATTTTATTTAATTAAAATATATATTTGTCTTTCAATGTGTAACAACCGTATTTTATAACTGAAACAAATTGACCCAGTAATCTAATAAACACAGCATACTGTTATAAACCTGATAGCTACTAAACTAGTGCTGATAACCTGATAACCTGGTACAAATGTGCTGATTGCTCTAGTAGCATAAGACCTATATCAGTATGTATAGACTAACCTTTGATGGTTCAGACTTGTTGGAAAAATGCCACTTTGAATACTCGTGAGCATGGTATGCACCATTACTCATCGGAAATCTGCCAATTAACAATCTTGACAGCGTTTTTATTGAATTTCTTGGACATGACGTTTTCATTATTTATTTTCTCTATTAAATAAAATAACAAATTTCCGTTAAACAAATTGTAAATTTATTTACAATTCTATTGATCTAACAAGTTGTTCAATTAATGTATTTCTGAATTACAATTTAGAACATTCATTCATTCATACTACGGTATCATAGAAGCAAGATGACTTTATCTTGTAAGTTGTACGAATATCAATTCTGCAGTTGTTGATAGTGGTGAGCAAAAAGACATTATTGAAATTGATTCATTTTATGTGTAAACCCTTTTAAGAAAAATAGAATTCTCATGTTGCCGGATATCCTTTCCTCAATTTTATCAATGAGTTAAAAAGATGGGGTTTACTTTATAATTGTTCTAGTCGACGATGTTTCGATCAATATCTGTGTTGCAGATGGAGGTTACGACCACGGACAAATCCATTTAGAAGTGCATTACTTCATTCAAAATGAATATTGGAAAATAAAAAGAAATAACCAACCCAACATATAATTCTTTGAATTGAAAGGATGATCGTTCGACCGTGTCTATTGACATTGTGAACACTAGGTTCACCTGTATTCAATAGCACTGCAGAGATAGTTTAATAAAATATTAGCTTTGTGTCAATTCAAACTAACCACCAGCAACCCGATTAAATTATGTTTACGTTCAGTAAGTGTAATGGTAATGAAGCAAATCAACCGTGACATCTGTTTACATGAACTTTCTTTAACGTTTCGGTCTATTGATTTTTTAAAAGTCTAATTTGATGAGTCATCGATTTGGACCCGTTTCCCGGTTCTGTGATCGTTATATAAAGGCCCACACCTAGTACACCAGTTAAACTCTGTTAAGCACCTTGTTTTGGTGTATGACACCCGGGTTAAGAGCTGTTGTAGACGTTAGTGGTTGACACAGAAATGTGATAGAAATACCTACATGGATACTATTGTATAGATGATGTAACGCTTGCTCTCTGCTGTAGTCAGGTATCTCCTTAACTTCCTACTATACTGGCTAATAATATTCGGGATTACCGTGAATACGGGATGTTGTAACCCTAGCATGTTGTAGATGATAGTCATGAATGTCAATGGACAAGAATACTATTGTAGGAATGATGATGTAACCCTTGGCGGTCTCCTGTTCTGTAGTCATGTGTGTTCATTACTATGGGTGAGATATTCCCGCCGCGACGTTAAACATTAATTCAATCAAAAAATCATTACTTCTTACACTGACTAATATTACAAGAATATGAATGATGTAAACCTAGCGTTCTTTTAATATCAGGTGTAGGCTTACTGTACCTTTCTACCCCAGTTACTATTCCCAGGGAGTACAGATGGTGTAACTGTTACCTAGCTATCCTTTGGCTGTCATCAGATATATCTGGTTCCCATTAGCTATTACTAATTGTACTATTACAAGGATGACATAACCCTAGAGGTCTCCATTAAGTCTCTCCATGCTGGAGGCAACCAGAGATGACCTAAATATAAGAGCAGTGTAGGTGTCGAATCCAGCAGGGAGAGGGTTAATGGAGACCTCTAGTCTAAGGTTATGTCATCCTTGTAATAGTACAATTAAGATATCTTCCTACCAAGGTTACTACTACTATTGCTGCTACTGCTACTACTACTACTACTACTACTACTACTACTACTACTACTACTACTACTACTGCTACTGCTACTACTACTACTTCTACTACCGCTACTGCTACTGCTGCTACTACTACTACTACTACTACTACTACTGCTACTGCTACTACTACTACTACTGCTACTACTACTACTGCTACTACTACTACTGCTACTATTACTACTACTACTACTATTACTACTGCTACTATTACTATTACTACTACTACTACTACTACTTCTACTACTACTTCTACTACTGCTACTTCTACTACTGCTACTACTACTACTACTACTGCTGCTACTGTTCAGCTATAGGGATGTAATTCTAGATATCCAGTACTGGGTATCATTTCTCGAAGCTCTCATATATCCACTTTGGGTCCATGGCGCTCTACAAGAGTGATTATGGTCTCATAGTGGATATGAGAGCTTCGAGAAACGATACCCAGGGCTGTAATGAGGAATTTTCTTTCTTCTACGTGGATTCTCCGGAAAAGGCTCAGTTTACATACAATTACTGAGATATTGAAAATTGCCGACTCCAAATTACCAGTATTGACAATTACAATGCTGATCCTATACGAGTGCATTTGGCAGGGAATTGATCAAGATTTAGATTTTCGTGTTGGTAATCTTTGGACAAGGAAAGGTGGAATGTTCTGAATTCAGTTACCTAAAAGGTTCTTCATTGGCCTTAACCTTCTCCCTGCTGAATTAGGTACAGACAATGCTATTTAGGGCATCTCTGGTTGCCTCCAGCATGGAGAGGGTTAAGGAAGGATTGTAGAAGTGGTGGTCTTCAGGGGTTGTGGTGGTGGTGGTGGTGATTGTCCATTGGTAGGTGGAAAGTATATATGTCAACTTAATAGAGAAGAAGATGTGTTTCTGTGCATGTAAAGGAAGGGAGCAAAAAACAATGTTTAGAAACCCTGTATCAGAAATATCAAATACTGTACATTCACACACTATCCTGTTAATGCAATATTAAAAACATGATAAGCATATAAATTACTGTCTATTGATTTTTCTAGTCTGGGTTTCACTGCTGCTGTAAATGGAGAACTATGACTGAAATTCAAAGAGTCTTCACAATTTGTCCCATCTGTTACCAGCAACTGCAGAAGCCATTCCTCGTGTAACTATGATGGACTCGACTTCTACCCGAAACCAAGCGATGTCAAGACCTATCACTTTAACTGCTTCTACTAATTGAGTTTTTTGGCAAACCTACCAGTATACAGAGAAGAGACTGGTGTCCCTGTAGGGAGAGAGATTAGTGTATGTGTGGCCCAATTTCACTGACCAGTGGCCAGGAAAGTAACTGACTCTTAAGTGTCCAGATTGAGAAGGGAGCCATCGTGATGTGTGGTGAATTCTGAGGTCCAAAGCCTGATTCTCCCTAGGGGCTTTCTGCCCATCTGTTTTCTACTGTTTGCTGAATAACTGAATTACTGTTTGTGATTAGGGTATAGGATTTATTGATGCCTGTCCGACTATGCAATTAGTTTAAGGCTTATATGGGACTGCTGTTTTCATTTTGCATATACTGGATACCTTTTTACCGATAATTAATTATTTTCCCTGTCTGCTTAATAAACTATAGACAACCATGTCAAAATCATGATACCTGAATAGCATAGATAACTACTTCTTGAGGAATTATTATTTCTGTTAATTCTTTTAAATTGTTTTGTGTTGTGTTGGTTTAAAAAAAAAGAAAATTGGGGGGGGGGGGGGGTACAGGTACGTTACTCGACATCAACAGACATTTACTTCTTGAAGAATTGTTTACCCTCTTTGCTTGACAAACTTTGCCCATGTCGAAATCTGTTTGCAATATAGTTTTTCAATATTATCATTAATGCCTCATCTAATGTTTTGATTGTGCATTTCAATTTGCATCGTCGCGCCTGGGAGAAAGATTCCTGCTGTGACGTAAAACAATGACTCCATTTCAATTTATCTTCGTGTTTGAGTAGTTGCGGTAACTTCAAAGTCTGATATTGTTTGTTTGGTGATTTTGTTTTTTTCTGTGAGCCAATTTTACATGAGGATGTCTATTTTGTGGCACATTTATCAGATTAACAATGTATAGTGTTGTATGCAGATAGTATTATTGGCTACACATGCTATTGGTGCGATAAGGACTTGCCAAATAGTTTCGTAGATTCCTAGTCAAAATGACTCCAAACAATCGGCTGTTATATTTGTTTTGACATCATCTATGGATTATGGCAATTGGCTTTAACATGTTAAACATGCGCCGCTGCTAATGGTATAGAGATGTTAATTTCACACTAGAACAGACAACTTGGATGTGTAAATGCCGAACAAAACAGAGGAGTTATCAGGGATTCATAGAGGATTAGGGCAGGGATTAGAGCAGGGATTAATACCTAGTTTTCAAGTGCAGCGTCCAATGAATAATTCCTAACTGCTGTGATGCATCACGAGGGTGTCTGAGGTTTGTTTGTTGTGTAAGCTGTTTGAAAATGTCTGTTTGGAGATTTCACGATTCTCCTGAGATGCTGGAAGACGCTGATTCAGTGTTATTGTTGAATACCTGCGCAGGTGGCGCCGAGAGTGGCATGTAGACGGAAATAGTCGTCTCTGTCCGACTGAGTACTATCTGGTTAGGTTGCTGAAGGTAGTCAATTAGAGATTGAAACTTTCCCACCAAATGTTCTTTGGCTACGTATGGGGTGTAATTCCAATATCCTGGGGGGTAATCTGTGCCAACTTCCCTGTCTGTTTTATAATACTTTGAAGATGTTTTATTGTGAAAGGTTTATAGTGTGTTTTACTATTATCTGCTTAAAAATAATATATTATATATCAAGTAAACAGCTGATATTGAGAAAATGCAAGGGCATTTATATTTTTCAATATTAAAATCGAACATAAAATGTTGGTTTTTACTAGTCACAGGCACAGCTCTTTAGGGCATCTCTAGTTGCCTTCCACGCAGCGACGTTAAACTCCATATTCACTCACTCACTCTAGTTGCCTTCAGCATGGAGAGGAAATGATCACCTAATTGGAATAATTTAATATTGCAAACTAATTTTACAAGCTTTATTACACTTTGTACAATGAAAACGTTCATCCGCAATATAAATTGTGTCCATTCATTTGACTCTACTGGCCACAAACAGCTGTTGTATCAATAGAAGTGTTTGTTATTAAATGTGCTGGACATCTACCACCTGTCTCTCTGTCCGTTCTGACCACCACTGACCAGTGCTGACCATCAGCTCACCTGTGAGGTGGCTTTATTGATTCTAGCGGTCAGTCTCTGACTCCGGTCAAACTCTGGCTTCCCAGGTGTCCAACTGCTGGACAGTCCGGACAGAATACAGGACAGTAGGGACAGAATACAGGACAGTAGGGACAGAATACAGGACAGTAGAGACAGAATACCGGACAGTCCGGATAGCATGCTGGACAGTCAGGACAGAACGGAAGCTGACTGTTTCCTTGCAAATTTGTAGATTTGTATCTTATTCTTTAGGAGGACCATCTGATATCAAACTGGCCGTGGGTCCAATTAATGGTGGCTAGAGGATCCATTGACTTGTTTTGGATCCAATGGTTGTAGATTCAATGACTGATTATGAACCCAATTGCTGTGGTTCAAATGACTAATTTTGGATACAATGGTTGGTTATTGGAAACAATTACCAATTTCTGTTCCAATTTCTGAATGTAGATCCAATGGTCATAGACCATGCATGATTGTGGATCCAGCGAGTTATTGAGGATCCAATGGTTGCAGACTCAATGGCTGTGGACCCAATGATTGCTTTCAAAGCCAATGCATGTGGATCCAAAAATGGTTGTGGATTTAGTTACCGTACTTGTTGCGGATCCAATATCTGGTTAGAAGATCTAATGGTCATCTCCATGGACAGTACCGACCGAGCCCAAGGGCATTTTTATCACAAAGTGTGGATGATCAGGGCTAAATTATGAATATATGCTGGTATGTGGGAGATAACATTCTGTGAGTACCGCAGCTGGTTCACCTCATGTCGGAGCAGGTGAGGGGAGAAGTGTGTGCCGCAGATCTGCGGGTTGATACATCTGAAGGGCACAGTTCTGGTCCTGGTCAGTGAAACATGAACAAAATTATACGCCTGATGATTGTGTAGTCGTAGCTGTATCTAGGGACGAACATCAAATTAATATGACCATGACAACATGGGCTTTGACCTTGGATGTTCCTAAAATCAGAATTAGTTTTTTCTCCAGTAATTCAGCATACATTTTTTTTTAAATAAAAAAACATAAAAATAAAATACATTATTTAAAAATAATAATAATGATATACTCAGTAAAATTATTTTTCCTCCAGTAATCAGGATTCGGGATACATTTATTTATTTTTAATTTAAAAAATATATATAATAAAATAACTAATAAAGATATATTTATATTTCTCAGTAATATTATTTTCAGAATAATTTATGAATGCTAATTGTACTGAGGACACACATCAAAACATAACATTATTTCAGCATCTGTCTAACTTGGATATTCTAAACTTTCACTAAAATATGCACATTAGAAACTATTTTAACCCATAGTTTAAACATTGATAAATATTCCGAATAACTTCTATTCATTCAATCATTGTATCTGTCCACCACCCACCCATAAAAACAACCTTGAAAGCTCGGATAAAATTACAAACCTGAGTAGTGTTCTATCAATGTATTAACCTGCACATTACACGATTTCATTCACAATACAATTTGAACCCAGACATGGGACGTGTTGTGTGCCGACCTGTCTGTATGGTATAAGCAGAATCTCACACGAACATGCGATTGTTTGTTGTGAAAATCAGCAAGCCCAGTTTACGCATCACAAGGCCTTGGATAGTTCCCCTTCTCCTGTGTTTATACCTGTGTCTCGAGCCCGACTGCGGTCGCTTCCACAGGGCTACCGGTCTTTACCCAGCTCGGGGGGCCACGGAGCAATTTACTGCGAGTCCGCACAATTTACTGCGAGACCGCAACACATGCGTGAGATGTTGAAGCAGTGGGAGAGAGCTGCGCTAAGTAGAGATTTGGAAACAGTAGCCGAATCCAACAGCTGTAGAAAAATAAAATGTAAATTTACTAAAGAAAATGTAAAAATGGTTGAATTTTAACTCTAACATTGTTTGTTTATTCAGTGATATTTAAAATTTAATCATGATAAATACGATTGTATACTTGGCACTGGTACATGTTATTGTGGATATGTAAATTGAATTGGAGAATTGTATATTATTGTGATATGCATTACTGGCCAATAATGCAAATTGTATTAACACCTTTTCTGCTATGCTGATCATCAAGAACTATTCTGGCTGAAACAAAACAATAACATACTCATTTCAGCTATATTAACTCTCTCCATGCTGGAGGAATCCGGAGATACCCTAAAGAGCAAATAATGCACCTACCAGCAGGGAGGGGGTTAATAACAATTGCTGCTCTCTCTATATGGCATGTGTGGTTGTCTTCAGCAAGTAAAAGGTTAAAAAATAACATTTTAGCAACTTTTATGACAAAACATGCTAGTCTGGCAATACTGTCCAAATTGTTCCATCTGTTCCTGGGCTCGTCAAATTTGTAGTTTTAAGGACATCTCTTGTTGCCCACAGGATGAAGAAGGTTAAGCACACATGCACTGGACACTGGTCAGTGGGTCAATATATTCGAATGTAAATGTGGCTTCTTTGGCTATTTAACCTTTCACAGAGTTGTTAGGTATAACACATGTAAGGAGTAAACATAGTGGGCTGTGGACGTTAAGACATACATCGTGATTGGCATTCTGCGACAGAGAAATTCAGTATTCATTCCAGTCAGTTTTTGTAGCTTGGAATATATAGGGTTGGATTTATGTTAATGAAATGGTGGATAAACTTTGATGACTAAAATAAAATATAAAATTGATTTCTTAATATCACAAAATGTATTTTTGTAGTAAAGTGTCATGTTCTACAGAACAATGGTAGTGCTTCTCGGGAGTCATAACGGCTATTCTGCTTCTCAGAGTCCTATGTAGTATATATGTATATGGAATTATTACTATCGACTATCATAGCGTCAAGATTGTTGTGTACAACAGGGGCCTAAATGCTTATTGATAATTGTGTGACCTTGGAACAGCAATATCAGAAGAATTCCAAGATAGGGATGACACACCATTCCATCGTAGCATTGCATCTTGCTGTTGTACATCGTTTGTCTGGTATTTCTATACTATCTGATACATCTGCAGACATATCTACATTGCTTAATTATATGTATGGCTAAATGTGTGACCTTGGAAGAACTATCAGAACAATTCAAAAATAGCTATCTCATTATACTGTTGTCTATTTTATCTGGTATTTCTAAATTATCCCATATATCTGCAACACAGACACATCTGGGTTCTCCAGACACATCTAGATTCTCCAGACACATCTAGATTCTCCAGACACATCTAGATTCTGCAGACACATATATTCTGCAGACATGTCTATAACTTCTGCAGACACATCTAGATTCTGCAGACACATATAAATTCTGCAGACACATCTTACTTATGCAGACACATCTAGATTACTGGTGGGACAATTAAGCTCCATACCTTGACCAAAGAGGTGATTGGAACCCGCTAAGACCTTCTGCATATTGACCAGGTCTGTTTGGACCTGCATTCCTCTGTGTTCTTAACACAGGTATGCTGTTTGTGTACGTCATGTGGGTGATAACCTCGACATGTGTGGGACGTGGCCAGGTGGAATGATGATGACTTTCTAATGGAGATTCTAATGAACTTTCTCATCAAAGTGTGAAGTAAAAAAAGAAATGTGTATGCATATTTTTCATTGCTGGGTGTGAACAGGGATTTGACTTGTTTGACGGAATGCAGGTAATTATCATTTGGGTGTCATGTTTGAGATGTTTCTGAGTATTGTACACAATTCTGGTCAGAGTGGGTGACACATCAGCCTTGGCACACTAGGTCATGGCTTGCAAAATAACCATTTCGTATTAGCACCTATTTAAGAATTCAATACATCTAAATATGGATACATTTTTATTTAACTGTGTGACAAGGTTTAATATTTAATAAATGTTTACACACTTTTCTTTTTAATGATTTTCTTTCAATAGACTCGTAGATCTAGTTCTAAAACAACACCTATTTATAAAGAAATTATAATCAAAGCTTTCCACATAACTTTATACATATAACGTTCCACATAAATTACGTACACTTCCATATCCTGGTATATATTGGGTTAATTTCTGTCTATGCTATTACAAACAAAGGTTAAAACTAGGGCACACATGCATCTCATACAAATCGAATGGTAATATGTGCGTAATGTTTTGAAGTCTGAAAGTAACACCCATTTGTTGTACTCATATGACCTTTTAATGTATTCCATGATTAAAATTTGAGGCGTTTCATGTTATTAACTAACTTTCCTCCTGTCCATAAAACCGACCATTTCTACTGCTGCATCAAAGGGCAAACTACAAACACTGCATGAGACGAATATTTACACGTAAAGAAAATTTGTGGAGTAAATAAGTTTGTCATTTTTTTCCGCCCTGGTGTGGACAAAAGGGCGGGAACGTAATGCATTATGGGAGAAGTTTGTGTTGCGCAACTGAGGACAAGTCGTGTGTTTGTCAGCGGAATATGGAATGTGACAAAAGTTGGATAAGATTGGGACGGAATCGCCATGTTTGACGTGCAGATAATACGAGGAAGGGATAAAGCCGAGGAATTTACAAAAGTCCTGTGTTGATGTTCATTCTGGAAATGGCAGTCGGTATGTTGGGGAATGTTTAGTTTATTCATTCACACCTTCTGCGTAACATTTCTTTGCGTCGTTCTTAAAATGGCAACGGGTATATTGGGAAATATTTTGTTTATTATTGACATGTTCTAGTAAAACCTCTGCGGAATTCTTTAAATGGAAATTTGTGTACTGGGAAATCTTGTGTTTATTCATTTAAGTGTTCTATTTAAAAATAATAACTTGTTATGGCATTCTTTAAATGGAAATTTGTATACTGGGAAATCTTTTGTTTATTCATCGACACTCCAGGTAAAACTTGTGCTTGTTTTGAAGACATTTTAAGATGAATTCATTAACCGGGCTTCCTTTTGGTGCTTGAAAAGGAAAACTATAATTATTAACGATCATCTTTAAATTTATATTTGGTGACATCTATTTTGACACTTTTATTATCTACTGAAAAGTATAATCTAGTATAATTTACATAAATATGAATATTATTTAGAGGTAATGAAGGTAAAAAAAATAAACTGTGTACAAATATCCTTAGGAAAGATAACATCCAGTATATTTACAAATCTCTGTCAATTAGTGAAGTACTGTAGTGGGACCCCCCTTGACCAGTGTCTGGTTGCCAATAGCAACAGCTGTGGTACCTCCCGTTATAGCTGTTATTCTGCAGGTGGCTGTCATCGACAGGAGATATTTATGCAGATGGCGCCTGTCTCTATCCTTGTTTGTGTTTTATCAATAATTGGCGATACAGAATGACCTGCTTTTAAGAGACAGGTCACGGAAATGCTAAGATATGTGGTCCTTGTAATGATGTTTGTGGATTGCAGTAGGAAATTGAGGTTAATGATGATGTGTATTTTATTACTGGTTCCGGATATTATAATTTGTTAGTAAAATATCAAAAGCATATCCTTGCATTAATGTGAGCTCAAGACACTACCATGTACCCATATTAGAAAACATATATTCTCCTTCCAGGATCGTCGCAAATGGGTGAAAGATTCCCGCAGCCACGTTAAACTCCATATTTACTCCTTCCAGGACATTTTACGATTTTATAAATTATTGAAATTACATTTTGGTACTTGTGGAGAAAAACAAAACAAAGTAGAATTATTGTTTCAATTTCAAATCCATCATCATAATTGCAGGGAAAATGTATTGAATGACAAAAAACGTCAGAAAATAATGCAGGATATTGACCAAGTTGTAAAACTACATTAGTAGGCCAGCTCTGAGACCTCAATATTGGTGTTGTTGTAGCTGCATTCCACTAAAATAGATCTGCTAATCGTACATGAAGCAGATCATCAGATAAGCCGAGCAACAGAGTACCTGTTATGAAACATAATCCAACATATACAGTACTGTGTGACCTCCTGATCTGATTGACATCAATGAGGTCAACACCAACCTCTTGATGCCAGACCTCATCCTCCCGAGATCGACTTCAATGAGGTCAACATCAATCTTTTGATGCCAGACCTCGATGCCAGATCTCGTCCTCCTGAGATCGACATCAATGAGGTCAACCTTGTCCTCTTGGTACCAGACCTGTTCTCTGGGTGTGTGTATGTTTACAGTGTACAGTTTGTTTATTTCCTGCAGATGAAAGAAGGTTGGAGGATGGGGAGGTTACGTTAACCACTTCCCTGCTGTGCTTTAATCAAATTCAATTCTCTGTTGGGAATGTCTGGTTCCCTTCATCATGAAAAGCATTAACCATCTCCCTGCTATACTTTAGTCAGTTTCAGTTCTCTGGGGTTAAACATCTCCTCACTTCTGTGCTTTAATTAAAATGAACTTTCTGTTGAACATTTTGGTTTCCTTCATCATGAAAAGAGTTAACATCTCCCTGCTATATTTTAGTCAGTTTAATTCTCTGGGGTTAAACATCTCCCTTCTGTGCGTTAATTAAAATGAACTTTCTGTTGGACATTTCGGTTCCCTTCATCATGAAGAGAGTTAACCATCTCCCTGCTATACTTTAGTCAGTGTCAGTTCTCTGGGGTTAAACATCTCCCTTCTGTGCGTTAATTAAAATGAACTTTCTGTTGAACATTTTGGTTCCCTTCACCATGGAGAGAGTTAACCATCTCCCTTCTGTGGTATCAAATTCAATTCTCTATTGGGTAGTGGTTGGGCAAGTCTAGTTGCTGTCAACATGGAAAGGGTTAACCATCTCCCTTCTGTGCGTTAATCAAATTGAACTTTCTGTTGTGCATCTCTGTTTGCCTTCATCATGGAGAGAGTTAATCATCTCCCTGCTGTGTGTCAATCAAACTGAATTCTCTTTGGGCATGTCTGGTTGTCTTCAGGTCGAAGATGGTTTAAATATTAATCAAATTCATGCTGTGGATAGGTATGGGAAGAAAGTGAAAGAGGGGAGTTAATTTAAACTTCTATTGGTTGTGTTGGTGGGAATAATTCAGGGGCCATGTTTCTGAAAATATTGTATATTATATGTAATGACATTGTTAAGCCTTAAAGAGAAAGTTTAACTCTTTCTGGATCAGAAATTTCCTTCACGAAGGCTCAATGATGAATAAGCTCCAGTTTCCTCATCTGTCGTAGACCATCTCCAGCGGTTTTCATGGGGAAGGTTTAATTTAATCTCATGTTTGTTGGATTAATAAAATTCCTTGATCTTTAGGGCATCTCTGATTGCCCCCCCTGTCAGCAAAACATTAATTACTAATATAGATGAGATTGTACACAAACATTGGAAATCTGGTCCGAGATTACGGAACTTTTTTTTTTAGTACAATTTCATTGTTACCTCAAAGTTTTATACACAAATCCCAATATTAAATTTGAGCTTGAACATATTAAATTTTAGCTTGAACATGTAATCGAACTCATTGTTTCGTAATCTCAATACCTGGTCTTATTTTGCCAAGGACGTTGACACTGAAGTCATTTGTACCTGGGCTGTTTCAATCAACATTCTGATTCTAACAATGTTTGTCTTGTACCATAGCATTACAATGACTGGTATTTTTTATGCATTCTCTGTATGCATTTCATCGTTATCGTTGAATAACGATTGTCAATTTGTCATATTATACTGCCTCCCGACAACTATCAACCATATGTAGGTCGATTGCAGTAAGTGATCTTGCTGTAGTTAATGGGAATCACATGTTTGTTGTTTGGAAGACACGGAAACAGTGCTGATAGGTAACGGAAGAAAAGATATTGTCTCCTGTTTATTCTCTGGGATGTTGGCCACGTTCCAAATCCTTGTGTTTCTGAATATTCCATGTGTTTTTCTACCACACATAGGTCAGACTATAACATTGCAGAGTGTTGAAGTCGATAATCAGTCATGAGGAGAACAGTATCCACCCAATTCAGCAAGCTCTGACCCCGAGATTACGAAACTTTTCTGAGTACGTTTCTGTACTCGACTCAGAATTGTGTTCATAAAACATCATGTGACGTCATAGTCTGAGTCCGTTTTCGTGCTCAGAAAGTTTCGTAATCTCGGGGCCAGATCAGTCATGAGGGGAACAGTACCAAAACTATATGATCTAATATTTTTATTATAGGTGTCATGTATAGGTGAAATATTCCAGCTATCACAAATAAACACTATAATTCAATCAATTAAATCTAAACTTTCTGTTTCAATACTTATTTCTAAAACACACTTGAATAGTCTCGCAATTCCCCCAGATATAGCCATCTATGCAAACTCTACCAAGTTCTGATCAGTCATGAGGGGAACAGTACCTACCCTACTTTGTCCTGAGGGAAACAATGCATCCCTACCCTAATGAGTTTTGAGGAAAATTGTATTGATTACCGTATACCCCATCCTACCCACCTCCAATCAGTGGACATGAGGGTAACAGTAACCCACCTTCCCACTGAGCTGCGATCAGTCATGAGGGAAATAGTACCAGCTAAAGTCTATAGGGCTGTTTTTGTGATTTATCGCAGAGATTGGAACTCTGGGAGGTAGGGTAATATGGGAAGTAATGGCCGTAATGGGTAACATTCGGTGTCGACTTGCAAAACCAACCAATAAACCTGGAATGAAGCCAGTCTGTGCGGTCAGGGCTGTTGGTTTGTTTTGGTACACGTTTCTGTGGTCTGGTTTGTTATGATTCTCGGCTTAACAGGAGTCGCAGTCGTTCTATTAACAGTCGATGTTCATCCTTGACTTTGTAGTTGTACACCTTCTCCTCCAAAGTCGTGATGGCGATGTGTTGGTAGTCTATACCATGATAACTGCCACCCATGCTGAGAGAGGGTGTATTGTAATGATATATATGTGTGTTTTGGATATAAATATGGATATGCCACTTTTATGTGTTATTTCAAGGACATGAAATGAACCGTCACGTAGATTATAATATCTGTTTATGACACGCCCTCTTAACCTCTGAGTTTCCCCATAAAATATGGGTATTTTTATTCGTAATATATTTTATCCCTATTCATAATTCGATATTTGAATTTGAGCTTAGAATAGAGTTAAAATAAGACACGTTAAACTTGATAAACTCCATAATCACTCACTCACTCACTAGAAAATATGAATAGCCATAAAGCCAATGACTACGATAGTATGTTCTAGTCTTTTTATTTTCCCAAGTTCACTCGGATAATTTATCTCTTTGAATGTCACGCTTTTTAAAATACAAAACTTCCGCGCCAGGACGAGCAATGACAACATTATGCTTCCTGCTTTCGTGGCTGTCCATCTGACACAGTCAGAGACTCTCTGTGACACAGTCGGAGATAATGTTAGCTGTGATGTGGGCCTGCCGGTGACTCACTCAGATTTAAACCCTAAAGGCAGCGCCAGTTAGGAAGCGCCGATGGATGGAAGCCTTTCATTCCAGAAGGAAGACAATGGAATTTTGATTTAAAAACGCATCATGCCGGTGGAGACACTTGAAGAGAAGGTTGGCCTTGACTGTGTATTGATCTGCGATCTGTGGTCTGCGCTAGGAGCTCTAATTAAGACCGTGTAGTTGGAGGACTGATGTGGAATTGATTTGTACGAGTCTGTAGTAACTGGGAACCGTCCTTTGTTTACAAAATTCAAACCTGTGGGTTGTAGGCCGTTTGTTGTGGGGATAGGAGTGTGTGTTTGTGTATGTGTGTGTGTCTGACTGTCTGTCTGTCTGTCTGTCTGTGTGTGTGGTATGGTATATGTGCATATTTGATATGCCTATACAATATAATATAGCTCCCTCCCTCTCTCTCTCTCTCTCTCTCTCTCTCTCTCTCTATCCCTCACCATCTTGACATTCTTGGTCATAACATGCGTGTGCATGGAACCGATTTTGTACTTCAGAAGGTATGGTGCATACTATCGGCATATTGTTCTATCCATGTCTAGTCAGGTGTATGTTATATGCTGGACAATTGCCAGTGTCACAGATGGTCCGCTAACAGCTGTCACTGTTTATGTGCTTGTATAAAAATACTACCACACTGATCAGCACTGAATACATGCAAGGACACACACATCCATGTATATAGACATATTTGCAGCATTATTGGTGTAATTTTTATATTATTCTCAACTTTCATCAGTCTTTCAATTATAATTTTTAGTAAAGAATTTTATTAAATAATACATTATAAGTACAGTACTAATCACACTTAATTTAAAGTTATACAGGAATGTATGATCATGTTTTAGTTTTATACTAATCATAAATAATTTAAAGTTATACGGGAATGTATGATCATGTTTTAGTTTTATACTAATCATAATTAATTTAAAGTTTTACAGGGATGTATGATCATATTTTAGTTGTATTTCTCTATAGGCCTATACTACTAGAAAATCATTAAATCATTAAAAATGAAAGAAGTGTTCCATTTTACAGGAAATGAAAAATAGAATAATTGAAGTTTTATCCTGAGAAAAACACATCGAGCAAGCAGACGAGGTGTGCAAGACTATCTCAAGACTCTCAGTCTTCTCGTAGTCTTCTCATAGCTCGTACCCAGCTGCTCTTTACAATGAACGGAACTATTGTCTGCGAGTTGAAGGGAGTGAACCGCTCGGTGGTGTTTGCTTTGACTCGGAGCCTCCACTTGCCCCACACAACCTGCCATTGTTGTGCTGTTTGACGGAGTTTGAGGACCCTATACTTACAGAGAGGCGAGATCATGAGGGAACCTTAAAGGTCTCTGTGACCTTGCCAAGGTCAACAGGACCTGCCGTTGGAGAAAGTGATTGTGTTTGGCCATTAGGAGGATAATTAAAGTTTAATTAAATTTGTTTTGGGTTTTTATTTAATCTGGGTTTTTTTAAGGTTAAGGTGACCTGGTTTACACCTGTTGATGGACATATATTTGAATTTTACTGGATTGTTTAATAATTGGATGTTGCAAATTGTTACTATCATTATTCTGGTTTTTTTTCTCAATCATTATTTTGTCTTCTGGTTCTTCTAGGAAATCATCAAATTAATTTGTAATCGCATGTATCTTCTTTGTTGAAAACCACTTAGGTACATGATTGATGAAAATGTGTTGCATATTGATTTTTTTGATTTTTGTCGTACATACGTGTCAAAAGCATTATCAAGTTTCATTTAAATTTTATGTTCTATATGAGATATTTTTTATGGATCATCAAATTACATTCTACACCTTCATTATAAGAACAAAACATGCTCTGCTATCCATCATGGTATAGTGAGGTATTGTGATATGGACATATATGGAACCAGACAAGTAAAATAACCTAGTCTGTGAACATGGTTAAGGGGTGTATTATATTGTTGGATACCTGATATGTTTGGAGTTCTTAGTTTGAAAATTAATACTGTTCATCTCCCAAAGGTTAAATTTTCAAGTAGGCTGTAACCATAGTAACACTAATCGCTAAGGACAGGGACTATGGATATAGCATTAACTTTTGAAAATATCAATAATTTGTATGATTTTATGTGTTAAAAATATATCTAGGATAATTCATAATGATCATAATTATGTTATTATTAATATAGTTAGATGGTGTCATTATTTAAATTTTATGTTAGACCTTCTATTACTGACATAAATGCTGTGTCAAATATTTGCAAGACACGTTGCAAGACTGTTTTTGAGGACAATTTCAATTTCAACTTCCTGTTGCATTTGGATTTGTGCACACAACATGAATTAATCATTAAATCATTCTCGAGAAGGTTTCAGTTTGTGTCCTAGTTTGTAGTATTGTACATGGTTTAGTTTATCCTAATTTGTTATGTTTTTAATAATTTATCCTTGATTAACATTAACCTTTCATGTCGTGTTTCTTATCTCAATGGCAAGTTTCCAACACATAAATATTTACTTTCCATAAATATTTGCTTCTGACTGAAATTCTAAAAGAATGTTTTATTTTAGCATTCATGTCATCTGTTAACCCTTCAACTGAAGGAAACCAGAGACACAACAATGCTCTGGCTATAGAGCAACATTTATTATTAATCCAGTAGAGGAAGGGTTAACCCAGTTTGATTCATGACACAGGCACACACACATGATTAATGCTGGATGTGATACACGTCCTATAATCCACGTCCTATAATCCACGTCCTTTACTACAACTTTTAGTGTCCTGGTGTGAGGTCATTGTGACACTACTAGTGGCATTAGCAGAGAAGTGTTATATTAGAAGAGATGGTGTCGACACTACTATTAGTGGTCAAACCTTGTTCATGCCAGAACTTTGTCTGAAACCTGAACAATGTTGCCATTCGTTGTATCCTCCTGGCTTGACTACTAGTGACCACCACACTGTCAACTGACCAGAGAAGTGTTAGAAGTGACCGGTGCCAACACTACTGTTATTGGTCAGTTCAGTGGCTTAGACTACCAATAGTCTCAGAGTAATCTAGACTTGCTTATTTGATCTAGGGTGATATTTTTAATAGGAATATTAGGGCGAGAACAAGGTGTGACACAGATTACCGTAGTCCGTGGCTGGACTTTGTCCGAAGGCTGGAGAACCCTGACATCTGCCACATGTCCTGTCTTGACCAGCAGAGTGGTCACAAGACTGTCAACATGAGCCAGAATGACCACTAGTTACAACCTTTGTGTCAACCGTCTGGTACGACAGTCTGGTACGACAGTCTGGTACGGATATCATGTGGATATCATGTGGATATCTGTATTGAATTGGTCCTTTTAAGGCTGTGTTGTTACAAGAACGTATGGCATTCATATGGTCCCGTTAACTGACCAGGGTGACCACTAGTTACAACCTTTGTGTCGAC
>JAVCKZ010031229.1:0-19451 GCA_034780755.1 Lepetodrilus elevatus | reverse complement strand
ATAAGGTAAATTCCAACGCGCCATGTGGATTTCTAACGCGCCAATGGCGCGATGGCGCGCTCCAAAGTGATCCCTGTTAAACCTGTAATAGTATACCTGTAATAGTATACATGTACTGTAATGGATATTACATAAATAGAAAGCAAAATAATAGGCATCTCAGTCTTGTAAATACACCAAATATTAAACCTACCGTAATTTGATGTTGTGTTATTAATAGAATATGTTCAAATACATACCATTATCTTTCTGATTGGATCATTTGATACAAGAATGGTGATGTCCACATTCTAGTTACCTGAATCTTTGTCCTCAAGTATCCCTAGACACTTTGCCATAATGTCCTGAAAAAACGTAATAGTGTTGGGAAAGCTGCACAGTAAACTACTCTAAGGTTAATATCTATTAGCCGGGGTAATAAAGTCTACGTCTATGAGCAGAAAGTTGTTTGTGTGATGTACATGCTTCTTCATTAATCAGTTTCTTGTCAACCTGGCGTTGTGTTACCAAATCTGATATAACGGACCGTCCTAGCTAATAGATGATCATAGGGTATCTATATTTATCATGGTAATAGGAAAATAATGGAAAAGAGAAGAGAAGATATTTCCTTAACATGTAACTATTCGCTATCCGTACACTTTTTATCTGTGCCATCAATATTGACCATAAAAGTACCCTTTGTATTTTTATTTTTATATTAATATACCTAACATGCTGCATCAATTAATTGAGTAATCATACAACTATACAGCCCTCTTACAACATTATAATGTACATTTCGGCAATGAATTATAAATGTCTTAAACAATGTAAATTTGTCAAAAATTGGTCTTGACCCTTGAAACCATCTCCATAACCCTGACCATGACATTGAGAATCTGTTTGATGACATGGAAGTGATTCAAGCAAGAACACATACTCTACCACAGTCAGCCAGTGAGCTCGATGTTAAACACAATCTTCAATGTTAAATAACAAGTTTAATTTTAAACATGATAATGTCAAGTGAAGGTCAAGTGTCACTGGAACACCTCTTGGGTGAATTGATGGGGAACCAAGTAGAGAAACCTACAGCACAAACATTACAAGCAGTCCATGTCAAAAAGACAGCTTAGCTAGATACGCAGCAGGCTTAGACCAATCTGCGATATGAAATAGTCCCAGGCAAGAAGAAATAGTCCCGGGAAAGAATCCTGACTGAAAACAAGGATATAGATTTACACAGCAAGAAACCATTGTCCAGGATCACGATGTATGGAAAGGAAACACGTAATCTTATATCATTGCAAGAGGAATTGCTGATTACGTCTGGACATGCATCTATGGACAGATGAGTAGGCATCTACCTCTTGTTCTTGAGAGCAAGGACTTCTACTGTTATACCCCATGGTTTCATCGAATCAATACCTGGTCTGGTGGTTCCTCCAGAACCCTGATGGTCCAGGGAGTGTTTGACTAGAGGAGGAGAGCATAAGAGCAGTAGAGCAGGAGAGCAGGAGAGCCAGAGAGCAATCTGTTCTGCTGACTTGTTCCTTCTGGACGAGTGGGTTCCAGGATAGCACAGTTACTTCTTGATAGGATCTAACTGAAATTGTCTTAGTCTGAACTTTTAATTTAATCATTCAGAAAATGAAAGTAGTATATATTACTGCCATTGGTTTACCAGTGTTTTAACATGTGCTGTCTAAGCAGTGGCTGCATTGGAACACATCACAGTGACTTAATGGCATTGAGTCGTCATGTATGGGCAAGATATTCCTGCTATGACATTAAGCAACAAATCTCAATGTCAATGAAATACATCCTGTGATGATAAAACCGTTTTGTTACCAGTATTCTGACATTACATAGCAATAGGGCTGAAATGGGTACATGGGTACTCGAGAACGGGTCGGGTACATGTACTACTCGAGTAGTAAATTGATACTCGAGTACTCGAGAGTGAATTCACCTTTGTAATGAACAATTGCGGACATATAGATTTTTTTATTTAAAAAATAGTTTGTTTTTCGAAAGCTTTATAGGCCTATTATAGGTGCTAAATATGACCCCAAAAGTTAGGAAATCCCTCAGTTAAAACAAATCTGGGAGAGCATGCCCCTGGACCCCCCCTAGTTTGCTCATTTGCTTCGCAACCGAAGGCAAGGCATTTCCCCAACTTGCAGGCGAGTACTCATCGAGTAATTCAACATGAGTACTCGAGTACTAAATGTCCTACCCATTTCAGCAAAGGTTATACAAAATGCTTTGTAAAAGTGGGATTGGAACCAATGCTGGAAGTGGACTATACATATATGCATTGTGCTGCTAGAGATTATACTTGAATGGATCATAAAATTATGTTTCTAATAATACCCACTACCACTGAGCTGCCATTGCCTATTGTGTATGGGAAACTAAAGGAAAGGAAAGCCAATGAAGCATAAGATAGCGTTATATGTATTGCCCGGGCAGCAGTAAAAATATTCAACCATTACCGCCATGTTAGGAAGTGTTAACAGAGCACTGTGCTATTGCCACAGGCGCTCACTTCATAACAGATATTACAAATGATTGCATAAAACATTGAGCGATAAATTTCATACTTCAACAGACACAAGAATTTAATTTAGTGCTGGTTAATTTGGTTATGTTTTCATGTATTTAGAACCATAATATAACAACCAGGACAGATATTATGGCTCATTCTCATAGTTCTTACACAACCAAGTTAATTTCTTAGGTTGTCATGGCATGTTTGTACGTCCATACAGTGTTATGTACATTACTAACACCAACGAATTCATTTCAATCTTAGTTCTTGAAAAAAAAATGGGAAAAGAAAACATACCAGTCCCTGAGATTATGAAACTTTTTCTGAGTACATTTTTGTGTTCAACTCACATGCTATGCTAAAAAAAACATGACATTTTATAAACACAATTCTGAATTCCGTAATCTCGGGGCCAGTACTTTAACTGTCTACTTATATGAGACACATATGACTACAAGCACTGGGCCGTGCATCAGTTTCTTCCATTGGGTGAAGGCTGATCGACAAGGTGACTGAACATGACAAGTATTAGCAGCACTAGTCTGAGCTGGCCATAACAAGTCCGACAGCTTCAAAGTCAAGTCTTCTGTTTGAACATTTCTTTTTAACAGCACTGATGAAGAGAGCCTGTGGTGACAAAAAGTAAATATCGATGCCAGTCCACGTGAGGCAAATAATGAACAGGCCCATGTAATGTTGCCCCTACACTTAATAAGGATTCCATCGCTTTAGCTCAGTTGGCCTTTCCCCTAGCTTCTCTGGCTCAGGTATTCTCTCTGTGCGACTATCAAATGAGCAGTTTGGTCTTGTACTACATGAAGTATCAATAGACTGAAATCTTGCTCATGTGAAAAAATGGTTACTGTACCTTGTCCTGAATATGGTACAGCTTTGTATTTTATATGGTAGATCAAAGAGTTTTCACTTCTAGAGCTCAGGGGCCCTATTCTCGAAACGTACTTACAAACTTCTTAGCTTAAGAACAGTTCGTAGCCATACTTTAAGAATCGCTAAGATTGTCTTACGATCGTAAGAACGTTTCGAGAATAGGCTCCCTGGTTCTTATTGTCGTTGTAAATGGGTGAACTATTCCTGCAGTGATGTTAAACTCCATAATCACTCACTCACTCACTCACTCACTCATTCTGGTGAGCAACCAATGCCATTATGAACATATCCATAAGATTGTAATGTTGGCACGATGATGAAAATTTCACAAAAACTGGCCCCGATTTCTTGAATCAAATTTGACTTTGAGATTTTCCTCAGCTGAGATTTCTGTAACAGTAACTGTAACAGTGCTGTAACTTGAGTACAAATTCAAACACTACTGAGATTTTACTCGTTACAGCACTGAGTCAATGGGAGAAATCTCAGCTGAGCAAAATCAAAAACTAAAGTTTTGTTTTGAGAGTGAGTGAGTGAGGAAATTTGAGAAATTGGGGCCTGGTCATCCTTCTGATGTTGCCAAGTTATTGCTAGTGATCGCAAAAATGATGGCCATGTAGCAAGTGCAAGCAGCATTGTTAGAGATGATTCACAAGAAGGATGGTGATGTTCCTGTTGGAAGTAAGCATGGTTGGTGGATATAAAATGGGTACCTCAGAGCCATCACTCATCCTCAGATGTGGAGTCTTGTGCAAGCTCTCTGGAACTGCTCACCTGAGGATTAAGGAACATCAATGGCGTCAGGAGGTTCAAGAAAGGAAATGAGAAGTCCCAAATCCTGGCTCTCTGAAATATTGCCCTCAGGAGAAGAGTATTCTCAAGAGGAGTGTTAAAGACCCTGTCCAGTGGTATAGATTGCATGTTGCTTTACTGAAAGGCAGGATGCACTGAAGAGTTATGTGCCATCCCTCTGGAGTCATCTCTTGCTACAGTTAGTTTTAACAGTTTGAAAGCCTAATAGTCTGTCTGGTCCAGAGATTCTGAAACATTCTCAGTACAATTTAATGCTCAAGCTCAGATTTAATATGGGGATTTGTGAAGAAAATGTTAAGTTGAGAATGAAATTGTACTCGAGAAAGTTTAATAATCTCAAAGCCAGGTTGTGTGTGTCATACTGTAGTCAACTAGTAAACTTTTGTTCTCAGGGAAAATTATCCTCACAGGCTATTACTGAAAGAATCATGCTTTCCAAAAAATAATTAATGACCTCGTCCATAGATTGCAGTCATTAAAACTCAAATAGCTCACAGCACAAAAATTACATTAAATTCTAAAGTCCTTCAGATGCAATATTATTATTTTTAAACTGATGCAATTTTGGTGCACTGCTTAAAAGAATTATCAGCAGATATTAGTTTCAAATATCTAATAATGCAGAAAGATAATGACAGTTTCATTTAAAACTGTATGAAGATGAGATTGCTTTCTGGCACCTGGTCAATGTCGTTATCAAGAAATGCTGTTAGTGAAATGATGAAAAATAAAAATAAACTCACTAAATTTCAAGATTGTATGCCAGTGGTCTCACCAAGTGCTTCCTACATCACATGTCTAGACAACTGTCACATCATTCTTTGTAAATACACCATCTACTATATCAGTAGTTCCTTCATCACTGAGAACTATAAAATTATATTGCATGTTAAACCAACCAGATAGAGATGGCTCGCTCATATACTAATACCAAGCAATGAGGTTTGGCACTACATAACACCTACCTTTTGAATTTTGAAAGTATTGGAAGAGATTTACAATAGTCAGACAGAAAACATTATATTGCAAGCAGGATGGCTCCAAACCCAAGTAAGAAGTTGCTTTAATTAATTAAAGAGCTAACATACATGTACAGTGTTCAATATGCAGAGACCAGAATCACAACCTTTACTGAGAACACAGTTACCTTAACGTCTCAATGTCAGGTACTTGTACCATTCTTTATTAAGCCTTTAGAAAAGTGTGATATGAATGTATGAACAAAACTGTGAAATAGTTACAAATGCCATTTGGATGATTAACTGTGATGGTTAGCTGTGAATACCTGGTGTTATGTATTCAGTGCTTGTTTCATAATGAAATACAATAGCATAAAGAGCAGTATGGCGTCACCAGACATAATGTATTGCATTACACAGTGTCACAGTGCTGTATGCAATGTCTCCATATCACTAGCAATACTGAAGTATACAATACAGCATGGTTATAAAGTAAAAGCTTGTCGCCAGACATACTGCTGTATATAATACAGCATGCTCAGTGTCACAATGCTATATGCAATGTCTCCAGACATATGGCTATATAAAGTACAGCTTATCACCGGAATTCCTAGTTTTAAATGATACTCTTCGAAATTCGATGACCCACTTGCATCCGCTATTACCTCTGTGAAGGAGCACAGGGACTCATCTTCAGATACAATCTGTGTATGTCTGCGAGAGCAGCAGTTATACCTGAAGAAGGTCATAACTGTTCAATATGTATCACAGTTCTCACAGCAGTACACTAATATGACATAGAGAAGAACAGTCCTTGAAGGTTAGAGAGTCTCCTATTACTTGATCTTCAGTTGTCCTTACAAAAGGTATCACCATCTAATTTCTAGAGAACAAATCCGTAAAGAAATCAGTTAGACCAGGCTACTGGGATTCCCTAATTTCACAGACATGAGCAGAATATTGATGACACCCGTAATTCAATAGTTCAGTTCAAGCCAGTGAATCTCTGTTGCTCTTTCCTTAATTATCTGTGGTGTGTTCACATCACTGTTCTGGAGCAACATGTCTGAGGTAACATAACTGAATCTGCACAGCTATATCTTTCACAGATGGCGATACATGCATGCATGATTTTTCTATGGTTCTGTCACTGTCATTAACATACACATTTGTTGTAAGTCCCTAATGAAAATGTAAATAATTAATCTCTAAAGATAAATATGACGAAAATTTAATCCCAAGTTAGTCTGTGTGTCCAGTATAATATATTCTTATCAGTTTAGATATGATATCATCAGATATAACAACTGTAAACACTGATACAGTAATGTTAAAAACAGGAGAACTAGTTGAATGTGTGTGTGTGTCTGTGTGTGTGTTTGTGCATGCATGCTTGCTTGCGTGCGTGTGTGCGTGCGTGCATGTGTGCGTGCGTGTTGTACAGGGTGATATGCAAACCCTAGAACAGATCCTACTCTGACTTCATCATCATTATACCTTGATTGATCCTCTATAACTTTTCTAAAATACATAAAAAATATAATAATTCAGATTCTAATAACTTTTACAATTATTGTTATGTTTACAACAAATATTTGTCCACAATACGTACAACAGTTTAGTTGCCTTACACACATTACCATCGTTTGAGTGGTGTCAAAGCTTCACTATTCCTCTCCTGTGTCATAGCTGTCTGCGCAATCATGTACTTTAATTTGGTATCCAGCTTATAAATCAATTTTCAATTACCTCATATTTTCATATTTGAAATAGGTGGGTAATTTCCTGAACATGAGAATAAAAAGCTGAAAAAGGAGTCATGAAACAGCAAAACTAAACTATCACATATCATAAAAGGAAATGTTATTGAAAATATTTTACGTGAAATGACTTAACGAGGATTTGAAAATGATATTCCATCACAAAAATGTTGTTAAAGATTTATCAATATCGCTCATATTAAAGGAAATGTAGCTGTGCCTGTGGCTTAAGAATCGCCTATAATCCATTTTTGCTGGACGAAGATTGAAATCAGTGAATGAATGGCTTCCAGACTACAAACAGATTGAGGTTCTTCGTGCCGGCCGTTCTCAATCCACACCGACTGTATACCCACGTAACTTACTAACCATCTCCATTCCTTAATTGAATTCCCCGTAATGTTCTGTATTATCCAATATCCAGACGACAAGAGATTATACCCGAAAATAATTTATGACATCAAAACAAGTCTGACTGATCCCGTATTTTTTCTTCTTATTTTACTTTTGCTATTGTAGGTGAAGATGATGGAACAGAACAGCAAGAAATAAAAAATATGTCACTCCAAACCGTACATCAAATGCCTGTTTCAGTGTGTAAGTAAGACACTCAATTTCTCTCTGTGATGTGCTTGTTGGCATGCTAATCATTAGTAGTTAATTGTTGACAAAAAGAAATATATCGATTCTTTTTTAAATATGGACATGATTAAGACACAAGTTTTCTGTATAGTGCTAGTCTAGTGAAACTTTTTGAATGCTGCTGTTGTTGTGTAATGTTCAATTAATACCATCAATACCTCTGGGAAAGCAGGAATACATTACTAGGAAAACAGTCGACTGGTACAAATGTATTTTGAATGAGAGTCTAGCACCAGAATTAAACTTAGTTTGTGTTTGTTGGAAGCTTTCGTGGGAAAACTGAAAATGTTGTCATCCAATTTAAATTAAATTTGCCACACGAGATTAGATTGTGGTAAGAAGATTGCTTGGTAGATGTGACCTACATTGCCACAGTAGAAGCCAGCTACACAGCTTTTCATTGGATGACAAAGTTAATGCTGGAGTTGAAAGGTCACACAATTGTTTTATTCTATACATTTAGATAGAATTTCAATAATTTCTTTTTACAATGTTGCATTTATATAAACAGCTTTTCATGATTTGTTTTTCAATAGTTTTGTGTTTCTTTGAAAACATACTGTAGTGGGTCATTGCAGTACGCTAAATAGTGGATACTGTAATATCTTCTATACGTAACATTTCTCTTAATCCTTCTCTTATTATATTTAATATATATATACACTAATAGCATGTCAACTTATACTTATACATGTAGGAAGTCAGTACACACACACATAGCAAGTCATACACACATACACATCATATTCAGATCAAGCCAAGAAGTCGTCTTCAACCTAGAGAAGTTCTGTATTCTGACCATGTAGTCATCACTTGGGAATGTCTGTGATCGTATTTTTCCCCTCAGTCAATATCTACTATATTGAATCATTGAGAACCTCAAGAGAGTCTGCTCTCTAGTCAAATTTAACAACGTGCAAATAAGTCAGCCAACCCTACTGAATGCGATCTTACAATATTCAAAGTTTTGACCTTGTCTGACAGCGTCTTCTTTGGCATCTTGGGAGAATGGCCAGAACTTCACGTACTTCACGTGCCATTAGTGATAATTGTTGCAGGTATTACATTCCAATTGTTCCAATATATACTGTAAAAGGAAATTAAAAAAGCTGGAATTGATAGCGATAAGACTGGAATATGAACCCACTTTGGGAATTTTTGACAATACTAGTTACCATGATGAACGATGATTTTTCAGTAGGCTACATTTTATTTATAAGCTGATGTATATTTGTAGAATTTGATACCAATTTATCATTGAAAATATCCACTTAAAGGATCTGTTACTCTTTCCATTATAAAAAGATTATCTAAAAGAAGTTGATATAAAATCCATTTTAAAAGGTTTATTGCATTAATATTGCCCTTTTCTTATATTCTCCATGATGAAGGAAACTGCAAATGTTGCTGAAATACTGTTGAAAGTCTGGTAAAACCACAAACAAAGTAGCTCAACATAGTTTATTCAATGATGGGTATACACATATCCTATCTATGGTTGGTCATATCCATTATTAATATTGTTCATTATACATGTATTAACATGATCCATAAATGAAAATTTATACATAGATCAAATTTTATTACCAAGAACAGTCAGTAATCGTGGTAATTCTATTGAATATAGATACGACTAGATTAGTTAAATGTGGAATATAGATACAACTAGATTAGTTAAATGTGGGTGAAATATTCCTGCAGTGACATAAAGCATTAATTCAATCAAAGTAGGTACATGTAGATATGTACTTTGAATTAATTATATTCTGATGGCAGTGATGATGGTGAATGATGGTGAATGATGGTGATTACAATGATGATGACAATTGTGATGGCAGTGATGGTTGTGATACTATAATGATAATGACAATAATAATAATATTGTTGATGATAGTGATATGTATATCTATTGTATTCTGGAAGGTATGTCCCACCGTGGAAACAGAAGTCTGTGAGATCGGCATGAATAAACCATGTCCTTTTTTTTTTAAATCGGGTCAAAAGCCAATTTTATTCCTGATATTTGAACACGTCTCTGAATCGTCTACTATGCAACCTCCTCTCTTATGAAGCAATCGATGCCAATTTTCACTTTCAAGCTTTCACTTACATATTTCCCCAGTCCCGTGCCATTTAATTAACTCACACTTTACAACACAGATAGAAGATGATGTACTAATGGAATTATCCATGTTTTTTACTATATTGGGTTCTTCTCTGCATTGAATTGCTGAGGAACTCTGACCTTTTAACTGTTCATGAAGGTGGACAATGTGCATACCTTGATGCTGATCAACCAATGGACTGTTATGTCTATAGCCTTGACTTTCCAGTACCCATCCAGACCAAGTTATTCACAAACTTTACATAAGCCTAATATATGACCTTTCTGACCAACTGCCAACAACTATGACTAGCAGCTGAAGAGTATGTAGTGTTATACTATCTGAAGAGTAGGTGGTGTTATGCTCTGAAGAGTATAGGTGGTGTTATACTATCTGAAGAGTAGGTAGTGTTGTACTATCTGAAGAGTAGGTAGTGTTATTCTATCTGAAGAGCAGGTAGTGTTATACTATCTGAAGAGTAGGTAGTGTTATAATATCTGAAGAGTAGGTAGTGTTATACTATGTGAAGAGTAGGTAGTGTTATACTATCTGAAGAGTAGGTAGTGTTATTCTATCTGAAGAGCAGATAGTGTTATACTATGTGAAGAGTAGGTAGTGTTGTACTATCTGAAGAGTAGGTAGTGTTATACTATCTGAAGAGTAGGTAGTGTTGTACTATCTGAAGAGTAGGTAGTGTTATACTATCTGAAGAGTAGGTATTGTTATTCTATCTGAAGAGTAGGTAGTGTTATAATATCTGAAGAGTAGGTAGTGTTGTACTATCTGAAGAGTAGGTAGTGTTGTACTATGTGAAGAGTAGGTAGTGTTGTACTGACTAGCATCCAGCAGGCAATGTACTACATGTATTATAGGAACTAGAATTGTGTAATTAGCTGAACATTATACAATTTAATTTCTTATTTAGTAGCCATATAGTAGACTCATGTCACTGCAAGACTACCTGTTGTTCATCATGAAAAACTACCAGACAAATGATAGATCCAGTCTGTTGTAGTATTGTTTAGTGATATTTTAGGACCCATTACATTATCTACTTAGTCTCTTTTACAATGATGTTTGACATTTACTATGCTCTTAAACGGATTCAGTTCAAGAAATTTCAGAGTAAAATAGGGATACAGATACTTAGAAACACTCCTGTTTCAAGACAGTCCGTCTCCTACAGTGACTGCCATCAGATTGAGCTCTCAGCCATCGTAGGATCACACTAATACCTTTAGTTTACTTCATTCAATATTGATCTTCAACTGTCTTCAACCAGCAGCTGTACGTGTGCATCATATTGATTCTGTTCTTAACCATTTTGGAAAATTAAAACTGATAAGACCGGCATCTGATAGCATTATTAGCAAAATGATGGATTTCCTGGTCTGACATGCTACAAGGCCGGTTAAAAAAAGGTGTACATGCTATTTTGAAAGAAGAGCCACATTCAGTTATCAATCCCACCATTAGCTCGTGACGTTCACTATTCTCCAGACGATGAAAAAAGGTGCCTGTTTTACAAATGTGTCCTAGGTTTGTAGCAGCCCACTGACAGACTCACTTTCCATACCTTCCACACCATTACTGTACACGCTTTTGGTATATTTTTAATTAATTTACACAGATACACATTTGAATGGTTGAGTGCTTAATATTGCTGCCATTTTGAGCCACATGTCGCCTGAGAATCAGAGTCCAAATAAAAAATAAAATGGAGTTAATGTTACACGGCTAAATGAAGGCCTGTGCTCCATCTTCTTGTGAAGTTTTTTCCTCAAAATAGCAAGATAAAGGAGTTTTCGGTGAATAACTATGTTCTAACTTCACAATCTATAATATGGGATAGAACAATCTGACATGATACAACTTCATACCAGGCCCCGAGATTACGAAACTTTCTAAGCACAAAAACGTACTAAGACTACGACATCACATGATGTTTTATGAACAAAATTCTGAGTTGAGTACAAAATCGTACTCAGAAAAGTTTCGTAATCTCGAGGCCAGACTGTTCTATCTCCAAATGCTATTAAAAATGATGTGATTAATAAAGAGTTATGACCATAGAACACTATGATACTCAAATGTTAGTGTTTCAATCTCCTAACAAAAATATGCATTTTTACGAAAACTAACAAGATTTATTTATTATTTTGTGTTAGTACAAGTTATGTATGGAGTAATCCATGTATTTGTAAAATACGACAGTTGTAAATCACTACCTTTTATAAATAAGGATATGCAAAACTTCAATCGCCATTTTCTCAAAACCGTTGTAGTGGGATTTAGAATAAGCTGGCAAAGCATTGATAATACTGTGCAATATGAACTGGAAACCCCCTGGTAATGACACAAAGATGGCAATGTTCAATAACTTCCTGGTCAATACATCTAGCAAAATTAAATAATACCTTTCAATTCATACTTTTTATTCTAGATAATTGTATCCATTAAACATTTTATTTTGGTCTTCTTCACTAAAGCAAAGTTGCACAAGTGTCAACAATTTCGCAAGTCGATCGAGTGACGCACAACAGACCGTAATCATGTTCCACGGATCTAGATGTCCTTCATAATTGAGACAGTTTTAGCTTGGCATTCACATTGATGGTTACCTAAGCCGCAGCATTACCTAGTTGTTTCCTGTTCAAGTGAAATCATTGCCGGAAAGTTTTCTTTGCCATGGATTCCAACAGTACCGAATCTGTTTCTGCACGTCTCCAACAAGAAAATAATTGTAGTAAATTATTAAGATCATTTTTTTTAATGATATTTCAACTCCATATATCAACTTTCATTAATCTCTAAAAACACATGTCCTACACGGCATCTCATGTCCAACATGTGTTACATGAATATGCTTTTACTTCCTATTGCTGTTCCCTCTAGCCTACTGTTATGCTTCAGACTATTAGTATACTTTAAGCTGTTATTGTTCTTTAGCTAAATGCTATCTTTGATTTTAAGGGAATATCAATCAACAAAGTTCCGCTATTTCATTTCAGCTTCTAGAAGTGATTAAATGCCGTGTTGACTACGTACTTCAGCTACAAGATAAACTGTAACCACACCTTTCCTTGTACGTCAATGGGGCACCGTCTCAGTCAATGGGGCACCATCTCAGGATCTTCACCATTATTCGGTTGAGCGTATTCTTCGTGATAGATTGTAACTCTCGCAGACAGCTTTGCTATTTACCAAGCTGAAATGAACCTGCTGATATTTTAGAGTGAAGTGCACATTACACAATAACATAAAATCAATGAAAAGCCTGTCAAACTGACTTTCAGACTTATCCTCTGGATGTGAAGCAATTTTACATCATGGTATTACACTTGCCACAAACTGTGGCTTCTTCTAATCAGTCTGTCTGGCCACAGGACGATAAAATCAATGTTTTGCGGGTTTACCTAAATAGCTTTTAATATCCCTGAAATTCTGACAAATTTCACCACATCTTGGCCATTGGTGTTCATGTTGTCAGCAGTAAGTGGCTTAATCTGGTACGATTCATCCACAACATCTGAAAATGTCCTGAACACCATGATGCAATCGTTGCCATATGTCTATTATTGTTATGAAAATGGCAAGTGGCACATTTGAAGAGATGATAACCAAACTGCCCTGTGTTGGGGTATGTAATCTCTCCATTCCTATCACCCCCCCTCCCCTTTCACCCCCCCCCCCCAATGTTGCTGTCAATACTGTGTTGGTTCTGTGATAAGCAGAGAGCCAAGAATACTCCTCCATATTGACTGAAATCATAAAAGTTCCACATCCACTGATACATTAAAAGATAAAAATACCAATACTGATAATAAACAGAGTCGTGTATAAGTCAAGTACATATAATGCATTATTATATCTGATTATTTTAATAATAATGATGATGATGATGATGATGATGATGATTGTGGTGGTGATGGTAATGATGATGATGATGATGATGATGATGATGGTGGTGGTGGTGGTGGTGGTGATATTAATAATAACATAACTTTATTATTCATGGACAAAGTGTGATACAAATTACCTTTTACACATATCTATGTACATGTACTATATAATAGTTATGTTTTTTACTATTATTTCTATAAGTTAATTGCCATAAAACATGAATTACAACCCAAACATCATCATCAGGTAGATACAAGATTTCCATAAGCTGGTAACTCATTGAACACTCATTACACACATGCACACTGTCTCTTTTATTGTATTGTGGTTTGAAGTAATGAAACACATATCTAATTACACTATTATCAAGTGTTTTAAATATCGGCTAATCCATTGAATGTAGGGTTAATTGTATTATTAATTCAGTAATGACCATCAACATCAAATCAACATTTGTAATAACAGTCTGTTAAAACAATAATGAAGTCAATACAGTTTTTCTCCATGAAACGCTCACTTCCAATGGGATGTAATTACTCAAGTAATAAATTGCTCATTTCCCACACACTGACAAGATAATCTTTATAGATGGCAGTTCCTCTTGCCCTTCATCTGTCTGACACTGGAATACTTTAAGTCTGATATTTGTTTGATGTTATGAATATTGATTTCTGATGGTAATGGTCATGAGTCAAGAAGATTCAGTTCCGTGTCTTAAAACATAAGATCTGTGTAATCAATAACGGCTTATCAGTTCTGTTTGAAACCTCATGAGGAAGCATTAATTGTTAACCCTCCATTGCCGGGATTTGCTCAAGCAACATTCTTCTGAACAATTGCTGACTTTGTCAACAGTTTGTTTCTTTCTTAACATAAAAAAAAGTATTACATTTTATTTCTGTTAGCTTTCTGTGCATATAAAAAACTTTAGAAATGCATATAATTTAAAAAATATATCTAAAATATATCTCGTATGAACAAGTTTATTAAATTCAAAGTTAAACACCACAGGCCCCCAGGACATACAATATATGTAACACAGTATAAACAAATATCAAGAGTTTTAGATATACTATTTTTTGTAGGTTCTGCACACAAAAATAAAAATAATAAAATCATAGGCTTTTGAGCTACATCAGAATATGTCATGCATACAAGATAGCACTCATAATGTTGGTGATCATCTTGGAATTAAGTCTCACAGTGGTCAATTTTATTCAGCATGGTGTTTGGAGAGCATGGTGTTCAAATAACAAAATGTCCACAACTAAGTGATCTGAGAAGTAAAGAGTTAAACTTGTATTTGCCCCTTTAGATTTCAGATAACTACCGGTACATGTATTTAGCCTTCACGGATGCGGTCATATTAATCCATAACCTTACTACTCACTACAATCAACTTCACTTCTCCATTGGGCATATCTGGTTGCTTCCCTGTGAAGACAATTGAGCTATATGTTAATTGAAAACTAATCCTCTTATGAAACATATCCATGAACACTTGTCTATATATTAATCATAAATGCAATATATTTACAAACTTGAATCCTCTTGATATTAATAATGAAGAAGTGACAATTTCTGCTCGAACTTACAAGTTTTATGTCAGCAGTAACTTGTGTTCTATTCAAATGTGACCAGCTTCAGAACACTAAGAGAACACTCAGGAGACACTCACAAAGACACTCACAAGAACATTGACATGGCTGGTGTGTTTATAGATTGGAAATTCTTCGTTCACCGAACTTCCTAGGAAGAATATTTATCGGGCAGCAGCATTAATAGCACTCAGCTCAGTCTATTACACCATGTTTTTGATGGTCACTCTCCCGAATAATGAGGAATTAATTCAATGCTAATCCAATAATAATGGTAACGGTTCCATCCACTCATTGTTGGACATTAATCCTTTGCGTGGAAATTCCATTGGACATGAGGTACTTGCTTCATGGTGGCTATGTGTTTATGACAGTGGCGCTTGAATGAAGTGACAAGAAATCGGTGCCGACAGACCGTGGAGTATCAGTTGACGTAATTAACAGGGCTGATGATGTCTGCAGTTATTGACAAAACATCAGTGTGGATGATTAGAACGGGACATGTGTTTGGAGACTTGGAAGAATTGGGAAATAGGTTATTCCAGAGGTTATTCTAGGGTCGAATCAACACGTGACCAATCACTGAACTACATGTATAAGCACTTGGATCTAACTTCAAGGCCTAAACTGTAATAAATATGCTTCATCATGGTCACTTTCAAAACTAAATATCAGTAATTTTACTGAGACTATTACTTCACAACAACATTATTACTTGTGACATTATTACAAGTGACACTCCTGTAGCTTATTGTCAATTGGTCATACAAACTCACTAATGTCAAGGTGACATATTGGTTAATAAATATATTATCGTTTCCAATCTGTTTTAAAAAAATGAAATCAATATATAACCTTCTAATGGCGGACATTCGCATTTATCAATTTAGTGTGTCATCTGCAAACGAATCCAATTAAAAATAGTGCCATTATTAATAATAATAATTGGCATATTTACAATGTGCCTGACCCATCATTATAACAGTGCTCAAGGCACTACATTGGAGTATATATTATGTAATAGTAAGTGAAAATAGTAAGGGAAGGAGATACCATATTGTCCTACATAAAATGTCTGTACTGCTTGCAGAGTTTTTATTTGAAAGTTTCAAGTGTGGGAACAGTTCAATAGGTAGAGAATTCCATGGATAAAGTGCAGAGTAACAGAATGATCATATCCAAATGCTTTTGAGCTTCATGTGTGGTACAGTCAGAAGACACTGGGATTCTGAACAAAGAGTCCTTGCTGATACATAGCAGATCCTAGGTCAGTTATGGTAGATATTGCTGGGCCGTGTTGTATAAACCAGTTGTAATTTAGTGTATCTCTGCCAAATAATCCAATATTAATAAAGCTACAAGGTACTTGGGAGTTCATCATCATGAGACTGTCTTGGAATATATGGAAAGTGACTCCATAAGCAACAATTACATCTGTGATATTCTTGACCGGGTCTGTATATGTCAAATATAAATACAGTTATACCACATGGGAATAATTTCTCCACTTTGTGAGCAAAGATGAAACATGGGATTATGACAAGGCTTGTTCTCTATTGAATGTGTGTTTCAAGATTAGGTCCATCATGGCGAGAATAGAGTCCCTCATGCCATAAACCACCAGAGGAAAGACAATAAAGTACTCTTGTCTTATCATCATTGACAAATTCAAGTAACTTGCTCCCTCCTGGTCTAGACATATGTTTGTAGTTTGAATATTCATGAACTCGCTGTTACAACATCTAGCTCCATGTCACAGGACCTAAACACACACTCTGTGAAAGTGAGGGCATGGTTTGTATAAAATGCATGTATTAATCTTATAATACATGTAGGTATGGTGTACTCTTTGATAAAAGTTCTACGTTGACTGCACTGAATTAGTGATAACTGCAGACAACTACGTTCTTGGCCCTATATAAGGTTTAATCACCAAGCAAGTAAAATCCACTCAATACAATACACCCCAGAGCATCCAGCTATTAGAAATGCACTTACACATCTGTATGATGTAGTGGAACATTATTGATGCGGACACTTGTAGGACATTATATAATTATGTCGCTACGAGCTTTCAGATTTCATGTGAATAAATGGCTAATAGAACTGGCCATAAACATCTAGCCTATTTATCTAGAGACAACATAGCAGCATCAGCATGCATGTTTGTCGTCTAAGGTGTGTAATAGGATCTTACATATTCGGACACCTTATGAATAACTTCTCTAAAATTACAATGTTTAAAGAAAATACCAATCCTCTGGGACACAGTAAGGGGAAACAAAGCTGTGTAGTATACTGTACTGGTGTCCAATTAACAAGTCTAACTATACAATCAAAGACAAATGTTTAACAAGTATTGACATATTCTGATTCAGCCCCAATTGGTATATAAGCAAATGCAGTTCATTGCATTCCAATACTATAGGCATTGCTGGTAATCATGCTAAATTTGAAATGACTATATCGACGAGACATTGAAGAATGAAGAATTGAATGCTGAAGGTTTGCAAAGGTTGCCGTTTCAGCTCAGCTTACACAGATGAAGCTGTAGGCTGTTGTAGAACATTACTGTGGTGCCTTGTGTTGCTGTGCTGTAGTGCCTTGTGGTGCCTTGTTGTGATGCTTTGCTGTGGTGCCTTGCCTTGGCTTGCTGTGGTGCCTTGTTGTGATGCTTGGCTGTGGCGCCTTGCTCTGGTGTCATTCATTGATGCTCCAGCCCATGAACTCAACACAATTTCAGTAACTCCACTACTGTTTTCAAACACAGTTTTAAAATATGGGCCAGACATTCTGACATGAACTCTGGTTACAGTAGTGACAGATTTTCAATATTTTTGTATTTAGAAATTTATGATGCAGTCCAAATAGTCGATGATGTGACCCAGATTACGGTTGCAATTCACACTCGAGAGGAAATAAGGAAATTGGGAGAAATCAATTTCCATATTTCATGTTGCATGAACCGGCTGTCTTTCCATAAAGATTCCTCGGATTCCAACTCAATTAGCTCAAGATGATCACAAAGACCCAGCTTGGAAATGCAGCATACTGGAATATATGAACGAAATGGAATTGGTAGACATGTCTAATATTGTTCCTGGCAAATGGAAAAAAAGCATTACCTATGGAAATTGAGTAACCTTCAGACTTTGTGCATGAAAGCTATGGTAATCTATGGTATCTGTTATGAAATGGTAATACACTATCAATAATATTTCTAGCTGTAATACACGGGAAATACCCTTTCCAGTGGAAACACATTGGCAATAACCAGTAGGGTTACCCATTTGGCTAACCCAGGAAAGTGCTGCTCACAAACGGATAACTCCAAGAATAACATCCAAGAACTGATAGTGGTCCTACGATAGTAAAATAGGGCTACTTTTAATACTATGTTAGTTGATCAATATAGATAAAAACAAAGAAAGTTTGGTATTAACAGTCTTTGCAAAACAGGAAATACTTGTTCATTGCAAAACAGTACATACATGTTCTTTGCAAAACCAGTAAATAGTTTACGTTACAAAAGAGTAAATACTCAACAAGTTCTTTGCAAAACAGGAAATACTTGTTTAAAATAATGTTCAAGGTTTGAAAATTATGTTCATACTTTTATTTTTCTCATTGAGAATCATCTGAAGACTACGTTTATTATTATGTTTATTATTAAAGCACAAGTCTTCTGATCTATGAGAACACTGAAAAGAAATTGACAATTTCTTTTGAAAAAGAACGAATCTGCAGAATGTCAAGATGGATGTTATTTTATGTTGAAGAGCTATATTTAAACCTGCAGATAGAACACAGGGGATGCTTTTAACCATATTCTTCAACAATATAGGAGATCCAAGCCTATTGATTCACACCAGTTTAGGAGCCATGTCTTGAGGCGACTTGTAGAAATCATTCCAAAGCGGTTCACTATAGTCAAGCAGGAGCTTTGTAAAAGGAGATCTAGGGCATCAAATGGTTGACCAATAAAACAGTAAAATGTTTCTGAGAAAGAAAATATCCTGGAATGAGATCTTAAGGTGACGGATTAGGAAACGAATCTGCTTGAGCCTTCATAATTACCATTGATTTGGATCCTTTCTTAGATGTACAATGAGTTTGATTTCCTCCCTTCTCCATGTTATGCAATTACTCTGTATTAATGTGAATTTTGACATATACTACCGACAGAAAATAAGGGAACGCATAATGGTAACACTTTTAGTATAGGCAAATTCAAAGTGCCACCGTTA
>JAVCKZ010031118.1:0-19456 GCA_034780755.1 Lepetodrilus elevatus | reverse complement strand
GTAGTTCATGGTCAAACATATTTTATTGGGTAATTAGCTACATTTCACGCATATCCCACTGGTTTACACTATGTTCAGACCCCTCTAGGCTGCAATTGACATCATTAGTTGCAATCGGGGCAGTGGAGTTTCAGAAAATAAGCAGAGATAAAAAAATAAAATAATAAAAACTATCGGAACTATCGATAGTCAATCATACTATCGCCAACAGTTATTGATTGTTAACATTGCTATCGATAGATTGCTATCGGGACACATATCGCAATAGGTCGACTTATCGTTACACCCCTAATTTGCACGTGCTGATGCTCTTATTCATACATCTGTAAATTCAAAACGAGCCCTATTTTCCCTGTTGCATCTTTCGTACATAGTCTCTTTGCATAAAATAATATTCACTGAAAATACTTTGTGATACCGGTAGCTATATAAACAGATTTGTTACTAATGATGCAAACATATATTATTTCTTAAATTTTGATTAGAGAGTACAAAATAAGAAATTGAAGTTTAATGTGTTGTATTTTAATTCCTTGATATACCGAGATAATCTACGAAATAGGGGCGTCAATGCATTTCATGACAAACAATAGTATCTATTCACCGGCGAGAACGTCACCTCAAAGATATTGATACCGGGTACTCTATTCACTGTTGAGAAAGTCACCTCAGTCTAAGGGTTAATGACACATTTAACAATGGCTCAAACAATGAAGCAGTATGGCATATGCAGAGCTCCATATAAAATTTGCGACCTGGGAGTATGGTCAACAGCCCACATATTTTTATCATTATGTACACGTTCCATCACTGCCAGATTTAATATCTATGCGTATTCCTAAATTTTTAGTGCGTAAATTACACAGATACATGCCTTATCTGGACTACTGCATATGATATACCCAAACTGATCCTCAATCCATATCATGAGGATTAACCCATACACCATTCATGATAGAGAAGACGTTTCACCTTGCTGCAGCCCTCCTTGTAATACCTGCATTTGTCCAATTTGCTAACTTGCCAACTGAGCGTATGTTTCCAAACACTGGATCTGCCTTCAGGATACTAGCAAGTTCCTACTGCATGGTTTCGATGGCATGATGTAGATGAAGCTGGGTTATGATTGTGCATTACAAGACATCCTACCTTAAAACCTGGTCATAGTGTTGTTGTGTCTCAAGCCTGTCCAATTGGACTACAACAAGTAGGAAACAGAACATTGGTAGCCGTTAATGATATAATGGCATTGCATGATCGATAGCAAAACTAAAAATAAGTCCTCAGCTGGCTACAACAGAAACAAAACGGGACATTACTAAGGGGACGGTCATGTCGTCATGTCATCGACATGTCACGTGCAGTGCTGCATGCTCCAACCAAGGTGCAAAAGTCACGCGTGAAAATTTTGAATAATTCTGTCATTAAATTGTGGAAATTTGCTAGAATACATTAATTTTGTGATGGGACAATTTTTGCATTGTTGGCATGCAGCAGGGCGACGTTTGAAGTGGCGACATGTCGTCTGCATAATGGCAGTGACGGGGAGCAGGGTTCCGCCATTTACCTGATCCTCCAACTCTGTAAATACCTCCTCAAAAAAATCGTCAAATTCCTGTTGTGCCTCTACCTCGTCGACGGTGACTGAAAAAATGGAAAACATTAGAAACATAACTTTTACTTTTAGTTTGCCAAGACTAAACTTTGCTAGGGGTATTCAATGGATTGATGATCATTAACATACTAAACATAGATATTGAAACATGTTATTTTTATTAGTGGGTGTATTCTAACATTATTCTATTTTTAATAGCAAAATTAAAATTTGTCAGTCACAGTGTGACACAATGTGATGTTCAGTAATAGAATAAACATTAATGATCCTTTAATAGCAAATATTTGATGAGAATGAATTTCAACATAATCACTAATCAGTGATAATGGCATCATAATTTTATCATGCTTTTTTTTTTTCTTATGTTCTATAATAAAGATTCTCTTCTAATATGTCAAATGATATATATATATATATGATAAAGTGCACAATGGTGTATTATTAAATGAAAGTACAGTGTAACATAAAAGTTATGATATAAAACAATAAACAACATAAACAATAAAAGGCAAGTAAAATATACATGTACAAAAAAGGTAAAATAAATACATAATACAGTACCCTATTTCTCAGAAAAGCATCAGAAATGTAAATTTCATAGACACTGACATCAAGTTCCGAAGACAGGTTTGTTCTCGGAAAGTTTGGCTCCAAATTACGACTGTCTACCATGTTGCTATAGCTTCCTTTCACCAATAACAAATAATAATCATCGATAGATATAACATTCATGATCAAAAACAAGGAATAAGATGGAGAGAAACTGAATTGATAGTTTTGCTTTCAGGAAAGGACAGTGAAAACCATGTGTTGAAGACGTTACTGAAGAAGAGTGAGTGAGTGAGTGAGTGAGTGATTGAATGAGTGAATATTGAGTTTAACATGGCTGCAGAGCCATATTCACTCACTCACTCACTGAAGAAGAGCATGCAATGGAACTAGTTACTGTCATGACTATAGGGACTGTATGTCTTGTCAGGGTTATTTCTGGTGAGACAGCTTTAGTTACTTGCTATTGCTAATCGAAATTTTATTTAATGAAAATCAACATGGCATGGTTTGAAATGAAACTATAGGCTTTGATCAAAATATTCCAATGAATGGTAAACCACCAAAAGAAATGTGTAGACCGCAATGTTGTGAACATTATAGCTAAGCATGGTTGCTAGCGACACTTATTCAGTGTTCAAATTAATAGGGGGTCCGGGGGTCATTTGAAAATCTGCAATGTTAAAGGTATCTGTATGACCCCCTGAAAATTACAGATTTTACCACCTTTAACATTGGGCCTATGGAGAATGACCCCCTAATTATTTTCATTATCTCGAACACTGGATACGTTATATATGTTAGTTCTGTGGGGTTTTATTATTATTTATTGACAGGACTAGTGAAAGTTGGTGAGGACTAGTGCTAATTTCAGTTAAAGATGTTATTCAGTAGATAGACAAAACTTAATAATGAGTGAAATCAGTAGGAGTGAGGGTTTAACGTCGCTGCGGGAATCTTTCACCCATTTGTGACGATCAATAGGAGCCTACGGTAACGGATGATACACAACTTGCAATATATTTTTTTTTTACGTATTTACTATAATACTATTTACTAACCGATTATGCAATAATGCAACCGATGATAGATCGGTTGAATCCATCCGATAGTAACCAATAATTGATTATGAAATCCCAACCGATTCACATCACTAACTGCAAGTTCAAAGTTAACCCAATATTTCATTGGATGGTGGTTTTACAGGAGTTATGCAAGCGGAAGATGGCTCACAAAAAGATAAAGAAGATGATAGCGATCTTAAGGTGGAAAGAAACGCAGTTGTTCATGGGAGCGCTGGTGATGTCCCCTCTGACGCTTCGTATGAAGTGAACACGACAACTGCTCGCGCACGGACAGGCGTCAATGTGCACCACCAGTCTGACACAGTCGGCGACACTGCGGAGAACACCACTGCAGAGAACAACAATGTCCACTCTGATCCCAAAATAGAATCTGCCAGTCTACAAAATATGTCATCCGATGATGGTAAGAATAGTTTTTTTGGTGTTTTTTTTTCTAAAAACCCAAATACATACAAACTGTGTTTAATTATTGAAATTAATGTCTGGCATGTCCCTAAATCTGACCATTATGGCTGAATATCTTTAGCAATATTAATTTTGTACTAAATATAATAGTTACATACCGTAAATTATTTTATTTCAACATGTCATTATGGCCATATATTTCATGACTTTAGCTAGAGTGCGTCATATTTTTATATGTGATTGTTGAGAATACTGCTGAAGCTCCAATCCTTTGTTTGAGATATCTTCACAATGTAGCACATTATCAGCATGATAAGTAATATTATTATTATTATTATTAATATTATTATTATTATTATTATTATTATTATTTTAATATTTGTCTTCACATGATTTCTATTATTTAGTTATGATTGCCTATGGGTGAAGGATTTCTATGGTGTAAAACAATAACTTACTTACTGTTTACCATTATCATGATTATTATTACTAGTACTACAGTACTACTAGTATTATCACTAGTACTATTATTAATCTGCCACAGTATGAAAGATTCCCACTGTGACGTAAAACAATAATTAATTCATTAATCTGCCACAGATGATGACATGGACGAGGAAGATGAGAATTCCGATGGCATCAGTGGAGACGAGTCCGATATTGAGGACAACATTGAGCTGATGTACCCACTGAGACGACGGGAGTCGAACCCAGACCTGCCCGACACCGTGACGGCGCTCACCACACCAGAAGGCAGCAAGGTGTATGTAGTAGGGACGGCTCACTTCAGCATTGAAAGCCAGGAGGATGTATCAAAGGTGATTTTATCACTCACAGTCAACATATTATCTTTCACTGCAAATGGGGTTTTTTTACCCCCAAACTTGTGTAGCCGGGTGTGATATAAGATTTTTCTTTTAAAAAAAATAATAATAACAAATGAAAAAATAAAATAAAAAATAATTAAATTTTAAAAAATAAGAAAATATGTTCCTACTGGTCTTGGCCAGCGGGGTTAGTCTTGGCTCAGTCGGTAGAGCGTTGGACTCACAATCCAGCAACTCGAGTTCAAATCCCAGGGTGATCGGCATAATCCTGTTTCACTTCTTAAGGCCAAAATTAAAAAATGGTTTGTTTCCATTCACCTGACTGACTGATGAAAGATACCAAATATTTTATCAGACAAGACAAGTTGAAAGCATATTTTTAATTGTGGCTTACGTAAGTTAAGCATGTGAAATTCAAGTGAAAGAATATTTCACCCATGCGCGCCTAGCGAACTGCAAAGTGCATGTATCTACAGTTTATGCGGAATGCGAGTTTCAGTATATGACTTGGTGTTGCAGGTGATCCGGGCGACGCAGCCAGACTTCGTGATGGTGGAGCTGTGTAAGAGTCGCATCAACATCCTGGAGCTGGACGAGTCCACACTGCTGGAGGAGGCCAAGAACATCAACATGGAGAAGATCAGGATGGCCATCAAACAGGTCACAGTAATTTGCATTCAACATCAGGAAAAATATTCACCACAAGTGCCACGAAGCGTTTGTGAGCACTAGCAGTTGTCTAGCGCATACCAGCTTTTAGGCTTTTTTTTTTTTTAATGTATGCCCTGCTACTTTCTAGCTGTTCTGTCTGTACTTTCTGTCCGAGATATGCGTGGTTAGAAAGGAACAACACCGCACAGTGTTCTCAGTGTCCGGGACATGTACCAGCAAAATAGGTGGTGCAGAATGCACAGTACACAATCCAACATGGCTGTCAATGGCAATTTACTCTGTGCTGTGCTTGCTCACTCCATTCTAAAAAACAGGCCCCAAGATCACGAAACTTTTCCCATACTCTACTCAGTACTCTACTCAAGGCCCTGTTCATAAAACGTCATGTGACGTCATAGCCCTCCTCACAGAAGTACGTTTTTGTGCTCAGATTATGACATCACATGACGTTTTATGAACAACATTCTGAGTTGAGTACGAAATCGTAGTCAGAAAGTTTCATAATCTCGGCCCCAGCACATGTACTGGACATGTGACAGAACGTTAGAAAGGAGCACACCTGTAATGAGCAGTGTGGCGCGAGGAGTGCACCTGGTCTCTGTTCAGAAGGGCGAGTTTACGTCACATATGAAGGATGAAGGTTTCCAAGGCAATTTCATGCATGTACTCGCGGGTTCGCGCACTGCTGAACAGGCCTCTGTTGTTCATGTTGTTGTGAGATGTGTGTTGAAGTGTTTGCATTGACCTATCATTGACCTATCTATGCCCCGTGTTACAGAGTGGCGTGGTCCAGGGTGTGATGCACCTGCTCTTACTGAGCATGTCGGCTCACCTGACCAAGGAGCTGGGCATGGCACCAGGAGGGGAGTTCCGCAGAGCATTCCACGAGGTAAACCAGTCTGGACACCCGTCTACTGCAGACATTTTGAAAGAATATTAAGCATATGTCTATGAATATGAAAACACTGTCAAAAACATTCAAGTAAAAGTCTTTCAGTTGAATGGATTACAGTTGTCGCGTACATTTGTATCTCCAGGCGCGTAGAGTGCCAGGATGTCGGCTGCAGCTCGGTGACCGTCCAATCCAAATCACCCTGAAGAGGGCGCTGGCAGCACTGTCAGTCTGGCAGAAGCTCCGCCTTGCATGGTACCTCCTCACTTCCAAAGATCCAATCAGGTTTGTGTGGAAGCTACCCTACTTCCTAGCCTATCTAGTTTGTTCAATGTTTGTATGCAATTTGAACCATTGTGGATCTATTCTGCAAAAATCAATTCTGGTTTTTTTAATTTTTATTATTTTTGAGTTAATTTACAATTGAACTTATAGCTGATAAGACCATGGTGTTTATGTAATGTGTATGATGGTCTCTCAGACTGCTCGTATTACTAATGCTAGCCGTACACTGCTGCGATTCTAGTCGTGCGACGGGAATCGCAGCGACGGTCGCGGCGGTGTACGGGGGTGCTGCGACTGCGTTCGCAGGCAATTCAAAAAACGAATCGCAGGTAATCTCGTCGCAGCGACTGACCAATCGTAGTACTGCATTTTGTCATGTGATAACACAATACAATGGAAACATGGACCGGTTGTATGAAACGGTCTGCTTGGTGTACGACCCAGACTACTTGCGATTGGCGTTGCAGCGACTGTTCCCGAGAACTGAAAATCCAGTTGCGTCGCAGGTAGTCGCAGCAGTGTATGGCTAGCATTAGGTATAGACATTTCTCAAATAGCTTCATTGATATAGTTTGTTGACAGTAGTCTAGCTCTAACATGCTAGTTTACGGTTCAGGACGTAGTTTCCATGTTTTTAGTCTTAAAGACATGTCTACTGTTCACAGTAAGGAGGATGTGGAGAAATGCAAACAACGCGACATGTTGGAGCAGATGTTGAGGGAGATGACGGGAGAGTTCCCTGCCCTTAGTCGCGTGTTTGTCGATGAGAGAGATCTGTACCTGGCACATTCACTCAAGATGGCCGCACAGACGATGGATTTTTCACAGGAACCACACAGTGAGTTGACTTCAGTTGTAGAATGGGGAATAATCAGCTAGTTTTGTACCATGTGGGGATGGGACGATATCTAGCTCTGCATTGACATTGTGTTCAATGTAAAAAATCCAATAAAGTAAGAGTATGCAATATTTATGGGAAATAAGAAAACAAAATCTTTAGTGCAAAATACATTTCTATAGAACTGAAAAAAATAGCAAAAATTATATTTAAATATTCGTTTGTAAGTATTTTATTCATATTTTAATGTTCTTTGGGTGACATTTTCGGTCATATTGTCGCCCTATCGAGAAAATAATATTTATTCGCGAATATTCAAATATTTATTTCAGCTTTAATTTCTATGTTGCATAAATACATGAGATATTACTCTATCATTGTTTCTGCTGCTTGACAGTGTCTCTGATTTAACCGCTGCAGTACTGTATCAAGTGTTTATTCTCTACATGGCGTGATCTATTGCAGACGTTATTCCGCCAGTGGTGGTGGGGGTAGTGGGGATCGGCCACGTGCCTGGTATTGTCGCTAACTGGGACAAGGACAGCGACATCCACGAGATTCTCATGTGAGTACCGCCTGCTTCCTGACTAGGCACCGCGATAACGAAACAATCCCAGTATGATTTCATGGTCACTCTCAACTTTTACATGGGGATTTGTGAACAATACTTGATCATGAAATCGTAGTCAAGAAATGTTATGTAGCTATTTTAGTGTTTGTTAGCCCCATTTCCATCCTTTTCCTGGATGCAATTTTCTTCCAATGGAACGATTAATTATTAATTGTTTTTTTTTGTTTTTTTTTAATATTCCAATTGTTCTTGCAGGTCCAATGTAATTTATGCTCTATTTGTGTTCTTGCAGCATTCCGGAGGCGTCTATATTTGGGCGTATGTTGAAGTGGAGTTTTCGCACCACTGTACTGGGAGTGTTGTCGTACGGCTGCTATAGGATATATCGGTGGACGTCGCACATCCTCGACTGATGATTGGCTGTTTGTGTGTGAATAGTATGTGTGGCCATCTCGTATTTCCTCCATTACCTGAGATTCATCATCATGGAAACTGATGTGTGGCTGGTTTTATGTCATGTGCATATACATTGCTTACCGCGGTTTTTGAGATATGTTTTTTCAATAAAAATACTTTTGCAGCTCTGCCACTGGAAATATTCTGAAAATAATCACATTATTTTAACATGTTTTTAAACTAACCATTAACATAATACCTACCTCTCCATTCATATTATTGGATGTTCCCCTTGTCTATGCTCGTCGTAAATGGGTGAAAGATTCCCGCAGCGACGTTAAACTCCATATTCACTCACCTTGTCTATGCTGGATATTCTAGTCCCTACTCTGTCAGGCATGTATGGTTGCCGTCAAAATATAGATGGTTAAATACTTTAAATTTACATCTTCTCATTCTTAAATGTTGAGAATCTTGGAGCAGCTGTTTGGTTTGTGAAGACTTTTTATGTGTTTTTTTTTTCTTTTCACTGAATTTTGATATATCATTCAAAATATGTAAATATTACTTAGTTTAATCTTTTATGTTACAGACTATCAATGATCTCTGTGATGGTAATTTTTGTGGCTGGTGTGAATGTTTACTGAAATGTTTTCTAATATAAATAGCATAGATTAATATTTATGAGTGAGTATTTATCTACTCAAAGTAGATTTGACGTTCTAGATTTTCTACATTTTGTATTTAATAAAGAGTTGATCCCAGGCTTGAATGAGAGTTTTATTGATTAGTTTTATTAATTCTCTTTCAACCTTCACATTTATATTTCTTGAATTTTTCCACATACCTTTAAATGTTAACTTTTCTGTGCTGTTGAACTTTGGAGAAATTTGTAGCGCATGTTCTTTTCTTTGCAGTGTATTAAGTTAAATCATGTTCCATTCCTATTTCAATCTTTCACATATAATTTTGTGTACGGTATGTATGACAAATTCCCAGAGCAATGTTAAAGCAATAATTCACTAACTCGCTCATTTTTACATTGAATTTTCTAGCGCATTCTTTGTTGTTGTCAATGTCATGTCGACTAGAATCAGAATCAGAATCAAATTGGGGATGTAGAGAATAGTGCATGGGTCCATGTGTTTACAAAGCGAGGGTGCAGCAACTGACTCTGCAGGGTCTGTAGAGTTGTGAGATGATGCAGTAGTGTCCAGACCATAATCTCATTTCCATAGTTACACCCCACTTGTTCCTAAGGCGGATGTAATTCCACAGTGAATACAACATGAGTAAGGCACTAGAACATAGACTACTGTAAATCATGAAATTAACGCGAGCAAAATATTAATGCGAAAAATGCGACTGCCGTATTGTCGCATTTAATTGCTGCGCGTTAAAGGTAAGACTGGTGAACAAACATGAATGGAGACAAGGCCGTTGGCATTTTATTGGTGTCGCATTTACGTCTAAAATCTAGAGGTCGCATTAAATTTGTGACGCGCTAATTTTGTTATTTACAGTAATTTAAATCAAAACTAAAAATATATATATTTATTTCCCTATTTGCAGTCTATCGTACCTTGCTTCTGTTTTCCCCGTACACCATCTCATCGTAGACATCCATCAGGAGCAATCAGTTTTATGGTCTGCGGTTACAATGGTTATGTGTCATGATTATCAAGAATACCAAATATTTGTATAAATACAAGGGATGTTGTTAATCTTCCAAGCAGAGGACCTCTCACTTTGGTCGCCTAGCAAGAGACGATTCCAGAGAATATTATTAATCTCTTATTATAGCACATTATGTAGATGACAATATTAACTAAATTTTATTAGTTTGTAAAAATGGTAATAAAGATTGTATGTTTCAAAGGTGTTTTTAATGCATGTTTTTTTTGCATTTATATTTACATAAGATAGATAAGGAAGATAATAATAAGAAATTTGCAACCTACTAGATGATAATCATGTGGATGCAATCATCTGGAAAATAATTATATGTAAAATTATTTTTAGCGTTTACAATTTATTTGAATTCAATTCAATTTCGACCATTGTTACAATGTTTAGTTAATTTTAACAATGTGCAATAGAATATTTGATACAAACAAGATTTAATTGAAATATGAAATTGTATTCAATTATTTTTCGTGTTTCTTATCATACTTAAGATTGGTTCTGTCAAACCAGTAAATGTATATACTATACCACTCTCTTTTCTGTCTAAATTGTATGTGTTTAGATTTGGTGCTCTTCAATATCCGGGTGATAAGTACAATGTCTGTTGCCTGTTTGGGAGATGGGTTTATATGTTATGTGTGGCGAGCTTTGTGAGGACGTAGTGTGTACTCGCATCATGGTTCGTACTCTCCAACCCATAGGGTGTTCAGATGGACCAATCAGACTACTAGTATTCAGACCATTCAGACCATTCAGACCACCGAGTCTCGCAATGTCTGGGTCCAATCAGTATCTAGGCATGGCTGTTGTCAATTGGTGTTGTATTACATTTAAAAACCTGTATCCAAAAGTGCCTTGTATTTACGGTGTACGCACACTGGTACAAGTGCTAGATTATGTGTGGTAGTGGTGTGCTAAGGATCAGAAACCTTTGTCTATAAATGTAGCCATGTGTGATAGTATATCTTGTACTGGTCCCGGCCAGCGGTATTTATAACCTCTTTGGCTGAGTAGGTAGATTGTCGGACTCACAATCCAGACTACAGTTCGAATCTCAGAATCATCATGATTCTGTTAAGTAAAATATATTTTTTAATTCCTATAAATATAATAAACATAATTTATGCATGGTTTAAATATATGATACTATATTATAATAATGTTTATATTATTCATAGGAATTGATAAATAGTTTTTTATTTACATTTCTTTATGCCTGTAGTGTATGGTTGTGCTCTGCGTATAAGGATACACATGACAAGGTTGATTGTATGTATATTATATAGACTGGGATGAACAGCAGATTGAATGTCATGTGAGTCCTGATGATTGGTTGTGTGATGATTGTGATGGGTTCTGATTGGTTGTGTGATTATTATTATGGGTTTCTGATTGGCTGTTTGATACGAAGTCTGTGGAGAATGTTCTCCATCTACAGTAAGTGTTTTAGAAGTCGCATGTTCTAGTATTTATTCAAATTTAACGGGAGGAAATTGAGAACCTGATTGGGTGCCTTTTACAGACACTTTGTCTACACATCAGGACACTTTGGGGCTGCTCCTTTCTAGCTGTTCTTTCTGTACTTTCTGTCCGACGCATGCACAGTTACAAAGGATCAACACCGCACAGTGTAACTGCGCATGTGTCGGACAGAACAGCTAGAAAGGAGCAGCCCTTTTGTCTACACATCAGGACACTTTGTCTACACATCAGGACACTTTGTCTACACATCAGGAAGTATCTACGGTTAACGATAACAAAGTCTTCTAAGCAATGTGTACAGCAGACTCCTGAATAGAAGTGTGGTGATATAAGTTCCATCACAATAGTTCATCATCCTGTAACATACTACGATTCCACGCCATTTATGTATTTAATAAATACTTTGGGATCTTTCATGTCTAAATATTGTCTCTGGGATCATTGATGGGGTGAAATTGTTTCTGTAAACCTTATAGCACCTTAACCGACAGCTTGGGTTGAATACTCCCCAGGGAGTTGAGAAGGTGAAATGGGTGCACATTGAACCATTGACTGAGGTAATAATTATAGCACTATGAGTAAGCTTTCAATCATGGATTTGGTGTAATAAATATGCAAATTTAATCATTATAAAACAAAGTCTAATGTACACCTGTGAGATTGTGATAGTCACATGAAACAATTTATACCATGACATATTTATAGACTCCTAAAAGCTATGTTAGTACAGAGAAATGTGTTTCTGTTTATTGAAACTATTTCCATATTGATATATCACCACACTATTATTCATGACTTCCAATGTTTTTATCATTGTTTATATTAGAAAATGATTTATGGAATACTGATCATTGGACTACAATTTCTATAAATGTATAGTTTGATATTACTACGTTTAGACCACATTTGTATATGACTTTAATAACACTGTTGTTATACCATTTTCTTTGTTCGTTCACAATTTACCTGATCTGGATGAGTTTTCCCATTGCCAACATATAGCACTGTAGTACCTGTGTATGAGCTTGCTTGTGTTTCACAAAAGGGTTGTATATTTTCTCCTGACATAAATCAGGATGTGAAGCACTGAGTTACGTCCTTGCTTTACGTCCTGATATACATCTGGCGTAAATGTACCACCCTTTCGTGAAACGTGGGCTTGATGAGAGTTGTGTGTATGTTGACATTGAGGTGATTTTAACATTTTAATTTGTTCACTGTATGGAATAAATACATGTGCGATAACTGATGTACATATATGTCACTTTCACTGTCCAGTATTCATGTCGGCTCATGTAAAATATATATTATTTAGTATCTATATTGCGTATTATATTTTCAAATGTCTATGGAAATAAAAGTTATCTACTGTTGAATTTTATCAGTCATCCTGATTGTTTTGTCTTCTCTTTTTTTGAAATAATGTTTACATACCACTACATCATGGATTATAATATATATGCATACATGTATTTATCCTGTTTTGTAAGAATCTTTACAGTAAATGTACACAATGATTCGCAATGGTTCCTTGCTACATAGAACTTAGTTTTACGGAGAAAAATTGAAAAGGAAGATATGGATCTCAACGAGAATTTCAACAAACATAACTTCTAAATGACAATAATATATGAATAGTAAACATTTACTAAACAAAATAAGAAGAAAAATGAGTCACTCTTATAAATAAATGTTGATGTATTTTATTGGGAATCGAACGTAAATGACGAGTTGTGTACAGCGTGTACATTTTCGCAACATGCCATTAGAGTTATTTCCCTTAGTACAAAATCTGCGTACTTGCTTGAAATATGTTAATAAAATGGCACATTTTGTTCAATTCAATCAGATGTAGGTGCATATGGATACTAGTTAAGTTAGCCAATCACAATCTTGGCTAATGTATGTAAATACGAAGATATGTACACCCAAACGATGGTAATCCCTAACCCGGAAGTGAAAAAAAATCAAAACAAAACGTCACTTCCTTCATGAAGAAAACATGAAAGTTTGCCAGAGAAAGAGTTGCTAGCTACACAATTTGTTAGATCTGATAGCCTGAGCTGCCCTAACCCGATCATTCATGACTTAGAACGTGAGATTTAACTGAATGATGGCGTATACATCCGCTCTGGACCCCGACGAACAATTCGATTACTTGTTTAAGATCGTTTTAATCGGCGATGCTGGTGTGGGCAAAACCTGTGTGGTACAGAGGTTCAAGTCGGGGACGTACACGGAAAAGCACGGCAGCACGATAGGGGTGGACTTTACCATGAAAACTCTCAACATAGACGGCAAGCTTGTCAAGGTTAGGAGAAGTTCCATGAGTGGGTTTACGTCTGGGGTGAAGCGAGTGTCAAGCATATGGTGTCCATAAAATTAAAAAAACTCAATACGGATGATTACGTGTGTTTATCAGCTGTTTGTACCTCATTGTGCTATTTATAGATCAGTAGGGGTATACACTCCAGGAAGTATTCGAGATCTAAGTCAATGAGTAACCATTTAGTGTAACAGCTGATTACAGATACTACACAACTTACAAGTTGCATCTGCTAAAATGATTTAAAAAATCATTAACTACTATATAAGAATAATAAGTTGATTCTTCAATATATCTGAATATTCAACTTTAACTTAATCTTCATAAGCTGTTCATGACGTGATTAAACTAAATAATCATGATTATAATATAATCATATATACTACATCAGGGTTTCTCCGAAGACGCAATCCTGCGTCCCATACGCAAAAATTGCAAGTTTGGACGCACTTTATTAATAAAAATTGTTGATAAGTATATCAACATGCTTCCCCAGGTCTCTCAAAAATTGAAGCCTCCGGTTTGCTGTTTTGAATGCTTGTCAACACTAATTTGACTAAATAAAACAAAAATTGTAGTCGATTTCATTTATGTTTGAGATTGTTTATCATGCAGTCAAAGACACATGATAGATATCCTTTCAATAAATATACTAAAATTCAATCATCTATGATCATGATCCTAAGTTCATGAATGTTGTGATAGACGTAGAAATGTTACAGGAATTTCTCTGTAAATGACCACACAATAGCTATGTGGTCACTGTAACTTTATGATGATCATTATTGTCGAAACTTGTTCAGATATTGATACATATACACATGTATGTATACATGCCGTTATTATATTCAAAATCATGTTATAATGCTGTGTTTTGTTGGTTATTACAGCTACAGATTTGGGACACGGCTGGTCAAGAACGGTTCCGCACTATAACACAGAGTTACTATCGCAGCGCTAACGGAGTGGTCATTGCCTATGACATCACTAAGAGGTCTTCATTTGAAAACATACCACGATGGCTGGAGGATGTCAAAAGATACGCTGGCACCTCTATAGTACAGCTAATGATAGGTGCGTATTCATGGTCACCATCGTAACATATTATTTGTTGGACACTGTTGAAATATTATATTAAGATCGATATGTAGTAATGTCATAATAATGTTTTCCAAATAATCCAAATAATTAACATTTTGAATTGTGAAGCAGGATTATAATCTAAATTGTATATACAACATTCATTGTAGAAATAAAATGGAACTAAATATAAAAATCGTCAAACACATGCTTAAGAAATCAACGAATAAAGTGCTTCTATGGGAAAATATAATGTTCTGGGTACTGTTCCATAAAATTATTGTAGCATTTACCATGTTTACGTCATATCTCCCATCGCAAATGGGTGAAAGATTCCCGCAGCGATGTTAACCTCCAAATTCACTTACTCACGTTGTAGCTTACTATAGATATTCTTATGCTATGATCATGATGATGTTGAACAAGGCTCTGTTATTGTACCATCATTATTCTAATGCAGAGGAGAAAATAATTAAATTTGTAGGTGTTCGAATTATTAGGAAAATTGAAAATGATCAGTGTTGAAATAATTAGGGACAACCAAATTAAAATACAAAATATGGTTGTATGGAATGGTAAATAAATTAAGGATTCATTAAATCAAACAAAGTAAGATAACATTTGTATTTGAAAAATGACATACAGTGCTCCCTCGATATAACGCTGAAGTTGGGGTTCATGACATGCCACCCACGTTTTTTTTTTTAAATGGGGTCCACGTTGGACCCCTCGTTGTATCCGAATCCGCGGTGCATCGAAGGGCGTTTTATCGAGGGAGCACTGTAATTAGAAATTATGATTTTATTTTTTTCTCATGATCATATTATTAGTCTAATTAATAGTTGAAAATAAATAATTTTTTGAAATTAATTTAGATGTTTGAACTATTAGAGGGTTCGAATTATTAGAGGAATTACGGTATATATTTGTGTGACTATCTGGAGAGATGGAGTGTTGTTATCTAGTGTTCTACTGCTGGTGACTTCAGGTAATAAGAAGGACTTGGAGAGTCTTCGTGAGGTGACGAGTCAGGAGACAAAGGCGTTCTGTAACAACTGCGGCATGCTGGACGTGCTCGAGACTAGCGCTAAGGAAAACCACAACATTGATGAGGCCTTCCTCAAGATGGCCAAGGTCAGTTATATATAGACATGACAGATGTAGTACTATCGGTCAGTGTGTGTGATGCCCAGTGTTCCAAATTAAGAAAATAATAAGTGGGTCATTCTCCATAGACCCAATGTTAATGGCGGTCAAATCTGTCATTTTCACCATCACAAATTGGTGAAAGATTCCCGCAGCGATGTTAAACTCCATATATTCACTCACTCACTGTCATTTTCAGGGGGTTACTCAGATACCTTTAGTATTGCAAATTTATGTGGTCAGTGAGAGGGGTCACACTCAAGGGTTAGCATGGGAGAGTGCATTGTATGATCCTGTTGTTAATTTTTCTTCTTCTTTTTAAAATTCAGATACCTACCGGTAATACTCTGAACGACAAGACGAATATACTTTATCTTTGATAATGTCCACTTATAAATAGATTAGTATACATGTACCTAGTTATATATAGTATAATTCATGAATATAACCATTACAGAAAAAATGCTTATCAAGTGATTATGTCATGATCACAAGTCAAGTAGGAGTTACGTACTGATTTTGTACCGATATATTTCTAGGAGCTGAAGCGGCGGTATGGCGGTGAGGGAGGGCTGGATGGAATCGACAGCGACAAGATCTCGTTGAACACCTCCCAGGTCGGGTCGTCGTTCTGCTGCGGCAAGTCATAGTGGCGGCCCTGATCTCGCCGTCGCGGTCCAACAGTCACAGATCCAAGCCAAACTCTGCTTCAACGGGTCACGGTCATTATGATCACAGTTAAACTGCTTCTGGTGTGAAGACACAGCCACAAACTGGAATTGGTTTAGATCAAATAAAAGACTGCAGTTTAAATTTTAATCAACGTTAATGAAACCAAATCATGCCAATACTGCCTGTATGTGTGCTTGAACAATCTAAATGTTTTGGTGGTTTTTTTTCATTTTGTAATCTTCAAAATTGATCTGTTATCACTGTATCTAATTATACATTACCGTATTGCAAGTGCCTTGGTAAAATTTCACCTCAAGTATCAGAGTGATATGAAATCATGAAGTATCTGTCATCAGTGTGAACTTTATGTTTCTTCTCCAGTTGTTGGTAGGATTGAGCTATAGCTTGCCGCTCAGGTGCACATGCACTTGGGACAAATTTATTTAAAGCATTTGTTTATATATCTATGGAGGAAAGCCCGAAGCAATTTTGTGTGTAATTAATTCTTTTAGCTCAATTTAACAAATGGATGCCATCAGAGGGTTTGTCTAGTCCAAGGCTGGTAACATGATGGTATCACAGCTTGTAGAAAAGTAGATCTGTTATAGTAGTAGCTTGGAAAGCCTGCATAGAAAGCCTGGAAAACCTGTATATAGTCTGTCGAGTAAGCTACAGAACCCTCGACTCAATTATGTTATTTGTAATATTTCTACTTGTTTATTAATCGGTATGAAGTATTAGAGTGAGCATGTGATTCAAATATTGGCCATACCAAACCAACATTGTTTCATTTTAGATTAGTAGCATAGATCAAGATTAGCCTAAAACGTTCATGGGGTCTTTGGCAATACTAGTGTGGGGTTATTGTTTACGGTAATTAATATCTAAAGTACATATCAGGTTTCTTTCACCATAGTAATTCATTCCAGGGCTCTAGACTAACATTTTCAGTTACTTGCCCACAGAGCAAGTCAGGGCAAGTAGCAAAGGCATCAAAGATGCAAAATATTAAAAACTAGGTTGCACGCAGCAAATTAACTTGCCCCTGTACGTCGGGCATATGTTAGTCCAGAGCCCTGCATTCATTCACCAGCTGTTTTCATTGAATAACGAGGTATAGATTGTGGTGATTATTTTAACATAATAAATTGAAGTGCTATATTTGTTACAAGTGTTGCTTTCAAGATGACTTCCTTATATACTTGTATTCTGATTGCATTTATCATCATGTATGATACTGATATTGGATAATAAGATGTACTACTGAGCATGTGAAGGTGTAGAATTCATACCCTGGTTCATTAACATTCCTGTGTTCTGGATCATTAATGGTGAATGTACAGTGCTCCCTCGATATAACGCCCTTCAATGCACCGCGGATTCGGATACAACGCGGCCTCCAACGTGGACCCCATTTTAAAAAATGTAAACATTAATTAAATCTTTTTTATTTCTCCAGTTATATTTGTTGATATAACGCGGGTGGCATGTCATGGACCCCCAACTTCCAAGTTATATCGATGGAGCACTGTATTAATTTCTTAATAACATAAAGAAATCATTTTTTTAATAATTCTTTTTCTAATTATTGAAAGTGTGTATTTGCTTGTAGATTTGTTCAGGGTACACATCAAGGAATTTGAGTCATTGCTTGGTGTAGTAATCTATACATATAGCTGACAACACGTGACCGTCACAACTGAATGTCAACTTGTAAGTTGCAGATGTACCATATCTTCATGTTAATGTTTGTATTGTTGTAACGTTTCTGGTGACGACAACACTTTGTCTTTTACTCCTTTAAGATGCCTATCATCATACTGTTCAGGTTTTAGATACATCTGGACACTGCTTTCTATATTCATGATATTTTCTGCTTCAAGTATTATACTTAAATGCTTTAAAGTTCATTGTATGGGCGTGCTCAATTCTAATGTTCTGTCACATGTCTAGTACATGTGGTTTCTTTAGAATGGAGTGAGAAAGCACAGCGCAGTACAGTACAGAGTACATGTTGGATTGTGTCCTGTTCCGTCTGCACCACCTATATCGCTGGTACATGTCCGGACACCGAGAACATTGTGCAGTGTTGCTCCTTTGTCATTGTAACCGCACATCTCGGACAAGAAAGTACAGACAGAACAGCTAGAAAGGAGCACTACCTATGTTTCTCTGGGAGCCTTGAATGTCCAGCATACTCGTACAAGTCTTCACACTGGTATTCATTTTTACTAAATATTGATCTCAGTTCTGTGTCTAAACATCTTCCACTAATTAACTATCACATTTGTGCAGATAAAACTCATAGATTGATCAATTAATAATAATTACTGATATCCAGGGCAGCTTTCATGAAACTCACTATCCACTAATACTATAACGCATCATCAGTCACAGAGATTGCATGCTCTGCCCAATGGTGACAGTCAGCATGCTAGACGCTGACTAGACACTGACTAGTATGAGCTCTGGTTAGAGAGTGCTAAGAAGGATGCGGGGAGATATTATGGCTGTAAAATCTGCATCCTATCTATGAAGTCCACGTATCAATTCAATTCAATTCAAACTGAGCCGTTACATCAACATCTGTTTAGGGACCTTCGAGAGCAAATCTCAACAGTTGCATGTTTATGAATATATCCGAGACTTTGAGTTTTTGCTGTCGTTTACAACAGTAATGTAATGATCTTGTGCTGATGTACTTAACATGAGGACAGCCTGGACAAGCTATGTTGTAGTAAGACCATGAGGCATGGATGATACACATGAACCAAGGGAGTTAACTGCTGTATGCATGTGTACAGATTACAACCCATCCTTCTCCCACATGTCGTCCGGTTGTTGTTTTTAAAGTTAAAGGCATAATATCACAGTTGATTGACCTGGATAATGGACAAACGAATTTCGATCTGAGACTAATTGCGCTTGA
>JAVCKZ010031117.1:24127-35499 GCA_034780755.1 Lepetodrilus elevatus | reverse complement strand
CGGTTAGCAACCCACTACAACGCAGTGAAGGGATTCGCGAATTCTGATTGGCTAAAGGCTAACCGGTCGGATCTATGAATTGGACTACAATAGGCAAGGCCCAAAGATCTAAGCTTGCCCAGGGCAGTGCTATTTTCTCTGATGGGACTCAGTGTCTATATATATACTGTGTGGACTTTGTGTGCATTAACCATGGCTTATTAGTTATTGTGGGTTTTCATCCCATAATAAGCACATCAATGCTATATTGAGTGAGTGATTTATTGCTTAATGTTGCAGCAAGAATCAATAACATTGTGTGGAAACCTACAAAACAACTCATCCTAATGAACAACTATATCTACAATATTGTTATATATTTACGGTGTCACATCCACAATCCTATCATGCATTTAGTAGCCATTTACATTGTCCTGTTTATAATGCTATCCTACATTTTCATTGTCATATTCACAATGCTATCATACATTTACATTGTCATATTCACAATTTACTTTGTCATGTTCATTATGCTATTATACATTTACATTGTCCCGTTCACAATGCTATCCTACATTTTCATTGTCATATTCACAATGCCATCGTACATTTACATTGTCATGTTCACAATGCCATCGTACATTTACATTGTCATGTTCATTATGCTATCCTGCATTTTCATTGTCATATTCACATTGCTAGCATGTATTTACACTGTCACAGCCACAATGACATGCCACATGGCAGTTGTCACGTCTACAGACAACTACCCTGTGTTAGAACGTGTGAGAAAACATCACCTGAGTACAAACCACCATGAACAGAGCAATCAATACAAACACTTGAGGCCAAGAGCAGTGTTATAAAATAATAATATATTTCCATACAAATTCCTAGGGTGCATTACGTCAGTATTGTATTGATGGAATCAAGATGTTTGTGCTTATGGATCTAAGGCCATGCCATGGTTTAGTAATTAACACACACTACGCTTGTGATGAAGCAGGGTGAGATGACGTGCACATTCCTCTCCAGACAGCTCACGTACATCTGATCCCGGAATTATGAAACTATTTGAGTACGATTTCAAGCTCAAGTTAAAATTGTAAATGGAGATTTGTGAACAAAATGTTGAGTCGAGCATGAAATCGCACTCAAAAGAAGTTCGTAATCTCGGGGCCTGTTCTCAATCCACAGTCATCATATCATATGGCAGATGTTTTGGTAGATAAGCATGTCAGATAATGGTTAAAATAAACAGACCATAACACAACACACACCTTTCGTCTCTGTCACAAACCTTATTCTCTTCATATTTGATCAATATCTACGACAACAGTTTTAGGGCAGGTCTAGACTTCCATGTAACAAGGTAGAAGGCTTTCAGAGGCTGCTTTCAGTGAACTATAATAGCAATCAATAGGATTAATATACAAATGATTTACATTCACCTTCAGAGAGTTGTTGGTCCAGGAGGACGTTGTATAGATATCCCAATATAGAAATCTGCTTAAAGGATGGCTCCCAGATGAAATACTCAACCATTGATTAAAAATAAATCTTGCAACTGCTGATTATGGACATGCCCGAGTGGGTTGAAGTGGTGTGGCACAGTGCATCGACAGCGACATAATCATGTTTGCTAAATGTATTATATCCGGAGTATTGATAACAAATTAATCATGTCTGTTTTAATCATATCATTACAGCATAATAGATAGGTTTACCAGTGGGTCGGCTTCTTGGGCCGTTCAGCCATCTGTCTGTTAATTTAATTAAGAATAATGACATAATGACATATAATGACATAAAAATAAGGCTTGCATGATCATCTAATGCAGAAAGGAGGTTGATATGAATGACATATGTGCAGTGTTCTATTGTCTCCGATGGATATCAGAATTTGATTAAAAGTATTACTAGTAGCTAATAAGGCTTTGTGAAGTAGGTCCATAGTCTTGGAGGTTTTACCTGAGTATTCTTGATTGATGTCAGGTATGGAGTATGTGGATGAGAACAGTGGTGCGCACTTAATGGATGTCCTGTTAATGAGAACAAAACTTGCATCAAGCACTACGCACTACCACATTAATTCTAAGCTAAAACACATTTAGAGCCAATGCAAATACCGCTGAGAATGGGGCTTGAATGTCGGAGAAATCAGCCACGAGACAGCAATGCCAGCACTCAGAAATGGTGGTCATAAAAATCCTCCTGATTGAAGAATGTCAGGTTTGGGTTCTGTGTCCTTCCTGGCTTGATGAGACTGTGTTTGATCTTTTGTAGTATCTACATGGTAAGTCTGTCTCATGAGACATGCATTACATGGTAAGTCTGTCTCATGAGACATGCATTACATGGTAAGTCTGTCTCATGAGACATGCATTACATGTGGCATAATGAAGTGTTTCACAAGGCAACTTACCATGTAGACAGATGCTAAGATTCTGCTAAGTCTCAATTTCGAATGGACATACATGGACGTTTTTATCTTATTGAAATTCTGATTGGGTATACTGACAGTATGCAATAGATTATTCACAGGTCTTGTGAGACAGACTTTTCGAAGACTTACCGTCTAGAAACACCTTTAGAGATTTTGCCATTCATGGACAGCCATCTAATGAACAGGACTGCAGTGTGGACATGCCAATAGTCGAGTATGATACTTGATACTCAAGTACTCGATACTCAGGTATAATTGGAGGAAATCAGTATTTTGGGTGAAATAGACATCAAGGTTCTTTATGAACAGCTAGCTATTTCCAAAGCTTTTTAGTCCGTATTTTTTGTCACGTATGCATGAAATATTCCTGCTGCAATGTAAAACAATAACATTGTAGTCGATATTCAAATACAAATGTGAAAATGTTGTTGATTTATTTGACAGTTTCCAAAATAACATTGCTTAAAATAGCTAGTTTTAGTACATATTCAATCTCTTTCTAGATTGCACATACCAAAATATGCATGAATGATTCTAGATTAGTGCCTCAAATATGAGTACGTGGTAACTGGCAAGTAGTTGTATAAGAGAACTCGAATAATAGTTTTCTTGGAGTGTTGGAATGGTTCTTTAAGAGTACGGTATTTGGAATGGTTCTTTGGTCTCGTCACATTCCTGCTTGGCTATGCTATAACTTTTGATTTCAGAGATAATGTCCATGTTGAAGAAGTTTCGTGGCATGAGATAAGACTGGTTATTGTGGCTTGAGATAAGACTGGTTATTGTGGCTTGAGATAACACTAGTTATTGTGGCTTGAGATAACACTGGTTATCAGGCTGGAGATAACACTGGTTATTGTGGCTGGAGATAACACTGGTTACTGTGGCTGGAGATAACACTGGTTATTCAGGTACAGTGATGGCAGCACTGACGGCACCACAGACGTTTATTTCCTGTTGTTCTCTGTGATGGCATTATCACACCCAGTCATTGGAACCGACAGTTTGTATATAGCCAGCTGTCTTGTCAACATCCTAGTGTTGTGTTGTGAGGGCGATACTTCAATTAACCACACAATCCGTATTCAATTCCTGTTACTAAAGTAACAGATAGGGCTATTATAGTAAGTAACAGATAAGCTATCATGGTGTATATATTAATTAGTATTGATACAATCTGCACTACATTTCAGTGGGATTCACATTGTTGTTAATTCTTTAAAATTCTTTAGGTTTATCGATCTGAAAAAAGTCAACATTACAAATTTTAATGAATTTACATCAACTACGAAACACCACAAATCAGTTAACAGTTTAGAAAAAGAGAGAATGTATGCTGACAGATAACAAATTGATGTTAATGGCCTAATTATGTTGTCGTAGAGATAGCTGAAGATTTCTTCAAGATACGGCAAGGTGCTGCTGTTACTAAGAGAAGGTCAGATTCTATCATTACTTCACCAGTATCCACACTCCTCAGTCAAGTAGGAAAAACCTACTTGCCGTAGCTCACTAGAAAAAAAAATGCTAACATTATTGATCGATTAAATGGAAAATAATGACAAGTTAATTGACTTTAAATATCATGAATGGTTTATTAAGTTTGACTAACAGAATGTCAACTTGTACGTGGATAAATAACTCATGTTGAGTTTCCAATTACCCAAATACCGGTAATTACATTTCATTAACATTCTTTGAATTACTGGCTGATAGTTGTCGTTTTTTCAACACCTGTAAGCTTTCAACTTCAGTGTGATGACATGTGGTAGACATATATACTGACATGTGTTTTACAAGTTACGTTTAAATAGATAAAGTAGTCCTGTTGATTATGTAACTTTCTGTGGTTAACACGTTTTAAAACCAAACTACAGACTGGCTGGATTTAGAAAGGCATGTTACAACATTAGGCATGAACGAACATCAGAGATTCGTCCATGCATACTTGTCTGTCAATGGTGCTGAAAGGTACTACCGAAGCTGTTATATATACTTTCCAATTCTATAAATTGAATATAAATCTATTAACATTTATTGGATGAATTATTAATGATTGTGATCAATATTATTATTAGCTTGGTATTTGACTTATATTTCTCAGTTCTAAAATTAGTTTGCTAAAGGAACGTAATTTGATCAAATTAACTAGCTTTTACTGGATCAGTCTCATCGGGGAGAATCATTTGAAAGTTCTTTTCAAAGCTGTATGTTTTTTATTTCGCAGTTTTTTATTTGAGCAGTTCTGTGAATGGCATCAGAGGTTTTTTCAGCCGTGCCATCGACTAATCAGAACTTGCTAGTTTTTCTTGTGAAGAATTTGGCGCATTGGGAGATATAGTGGGAGGAAGGAGAATACGCGACGTCGCTACACGGGTGTTTACGAGGTCTTTGATGATTGGTTGTAGGCCAGGAGGGACGTGTTAACGAATGCTTGGTTTTCTGATAAATCTCTTCAAAGATTTGACTTGGTACTAATTGCAGATACTGGATGAACGTCACTCCTTGTTTATATTAGAATCGTGCAATAATATTTCACAATATGTGTATTTCCATCCCTTTGCATATTACGGAATAATAATTTACGCGGATTATTTTCAGTACATGCTCATTGACAGGGAAGCATTGTATGAAGTGGCGCTGCCAGTAGTATTACATGTGGAAGCAATTGTTAATAATCATGATTGTACAAACTTGCCAAGCTATCAAGATTACTATCACGGCTGGAATAACTCCATAAGTCTGCACATTGTATTATACCCTGGTCGATACCGGGATTACGTTTCATGTGATAAACAATAGGCGATTGACATCAGGAACAATTCCTTTAACCCTTCTCATGCCGTGTAAACTATCCCTCTGTGACGTCAATGATGACATGTGCGTGGTGTCCAGTTTGTTTTTGTCATCAGTTTTATGTAAAAGGAACCTGCCTTCATAAGAAATATATGAAGTGTTGCAAAAAGAATTAAATTGTATTTCTCCCTGAAGGGTTTCAACATGTTTTATTCACAAGAAAATTGATTAGTTTCAAGTTATTCCAACTTTGTAACCCCACTCATTTCTACAAGTAACAGCATGTGATTCGAGCAGACAGCTGATTATTAGAAAACATGTTTGTAGGATTGACTGATAAAATATTACATGTGCCTCATAATTTGAATTTTAAATTTCTAGTGTGTATGTTATATTACTGTACATGTGTAAAGAATCTCAGGTGATAACATGCCATATATATTGAATCTGATGAGATAGGATGTCGTATGCATATCAGGTCATCCTGACATTTACTTTGTTCATAAATTCTATGAAGTAAAAGTGATTTTCAGTTGTGAAATTTGAGCAAAATTGGTTCAGTTGTTGAAGTGCTTAATAGCACAAGGATTTAACTCTCAAGCTCAAATTTAATGTGGGGATTTGTGAACATAGCCTTGAGTTGAGCATGGATTTGTACTGAGAAACATTTCATAATTACAGAGCCAGAACTCCAATCTCCAACTATTGGCTACACTATGGCTGGTTGGACTTTTGCCTAAGTAATAGTTCCACCATTTGGTACATGAGGAAGTTGCGCTCTCATGTGTATGAAATGGCAATGACGTAATTCTAAGGTATCTCCTCCAACTTTAGCAATGTATACGAACAAGGTTGGTTATCTCTATTACACAGCTACACACTCTCAATACACAGACTTACAATAAAGACCACACAACTTGTAGTCAATTTTAAATTGGTTAAAGATAAACTTTCACCATTTTCACAACATTGTTGAACATGGAGTTTTGAGTAACATACATACATAAATATTTTGATATTCGAACCCTGTTGCCTGCGTAGATCTGTTAGGGATTGTATTAAAAGACTTTCTTCACATATATGTTAAGATCTCGGTAGAGATTGTAATTGTTGAACAAAGCCCTCAGGGAAATGTAATCCAGAATTGTCATTATCTCAGCGGAGGATTTAGAAGAACTCTCCCTGATCAGGATCAGAATTGGGTGTCATTAATAATTTAATTTCCAGATTCAACATTTCTTCTTTTATTTTTGGATTCTTTTCATCAGAAGTTGCCCATAGGCTAGACCGGCTTATTTTAAATTGCAATTTATTTTTTGGGGGGTTAAATTTCAAAATTTCAGTTTAAAAAGGTTTATTGGGTTTAACTTGATTTTTTTTTTTATGATTCAACTATCAAATCAATGTAGTATTGTTTATGGCCATCTGTATGAGATATATTAACACTAGGAGTATGTTTCCCTAATACTATTACTGATTTCAATGGATTTATCTATTTATTTATTTTCTCTCGTTATAGTCTGTACATTAAGATTACAATTATTAGATATTTTCAAAGATTACATAACTTTGTATATATCTCCTTATCCATGTTATCAAATTACATTTCCAAACCATGTTAAACATGTATACTTCACAGACCTCCATTATCGTGGATATGGAGAATGTCGAATTCTTATACACACACTGGAATGGTAAATGGGTGAGAGAAAAAAACGAGGATGTTTTGATGTTGACGTTTCTGAAAACAGTGTTGGCGCCTTTTCTTAAATACGCGCTCCTTGTTAGCTATATGTCTGCCGAAGATAGCGTTGCTGCAGATGGTAAGTGTGGAATTGTAATGCAGGTGGTTCCACGGTATATCATTAGTGGAGAGGTAAATAGTTCCACGTTGTAACATTAGTTGTCAGGTAAATAGTACCTAACAGAAATAGAAAATGCACGAGATTAATTTTCTCCTTTATCAGTAAAATTATCACAGTGGTAGATTTAAAAAAGAAAATGCGATAAATTCTGTACTTAATTACTGCAATCAAATAACGAGGCTGCTGGTTATCTTGCACCAAGGGTATCCATAAATGTTGGAATGTGTTGATGTAGAAATCAAGAAATTCGGTATGTTAATTGATGGTTGTAAAAAAATAAATGTATAAATTATGGGACTGTACCCCATGGCAGCTTAATTCAGTTCAGCTCCGTCCTGTACAAAATAATATTGCTTTAGTTTAGCTTTAACTCCAGTTTTATATGCAGTAGCTACCGGTAACTATGGTTAAAGTTAAAACTATCATAGCATTACACCGTTTTCGTACAAGACTTCACAGATGCTCGGAAAAATTGCTTCATATATTAGTCTGCACCTGGACTGCAGAGCGAGCATGTTTAGCATCGTAATTCATAATTGATGGCATTTATATAGCTACCATACAGGCTGACTGGCCAAGGCTATGTTTGATATACTGGTCTGTAATTTGTACTTTTTCACATGTTTATTGATAATACGTGGTAAAACAGTTGCTGCTGCAGTTGCTTATGCTTTACTCCAGGAATAAACATGAATCATATCACTACGAATAGACAGGAATGTAAAATATACCTCAGAAGATACCGATCTATCAATCGGCGGTGTTCGTCTTAGTTATGCCGCAAATTCTGTTGATGTGCTGTTATGGATGTTAAACTTATTATTGAGTTGTCAGAGCTTGATTTATTTAATTAATTAATTAATAGGTTATTTAGGTAAATATTTAATCTGTACTTCTTACTTCCACATGACCTCTGGTATTGGTATATCCATTCTCAGTGTGGTACCTCCACTTACAGTGGTGTAGTATATGTCAATGTCTAATGCACTGTTCTAAATGTAGATGTTAACATTTTCAGAAAATTTGGATCAAACATATAAATTGCCACATTGAAATTATTGGGGACATTTTGAATTGATATTTTTTTCTTTAACAAGGAGATTGTTTTGTTTTTTTTAGTTTTTTAAATGAGGGTTCTGAGAGCTAATTTCAAGATTCTTTAACTTATATCATGATAGGCTATACGGATGTTTATATGGAGAGCCTTTTTCGATGGTCTTCAATGGAATTTGAATGGCTATAATGAAATAATAGAATTTTGAAAGTGTATATATTGATGGGATATCTTGAAATATGAAGAAAGGCTAATTTGGTTTCAATTGATTTTGATTTAAATTGGGGGTTTAGAGCCGCTTTCAAGATTGTTTCACTCCTACCAAAGCTTGTCAGATTAACCCTTTCCCTTCTGGATTAGACACAAACACTGTTCTTTAGGGAATCTCCGGTTGCCTCTAGCATGGAGAGGGTTAAGACAGTAGGAAACCTGGAACACCCGAAGCACTAAATGTAGCAGTAATACTGCAAGCATTGGCTTATATGGTAGGATTTTATTGATGGACTTTAGAAGGATGGCCATGTATGATGACACCTGACACAATTTGGTGGGACCATGCATTTACTGAATGGTTTCTGTCGACAGTCTTCACATCATGGCACTATTATGAACACCGCCTATTTGGATGTACTGAATTTAGCAGTAAGACCGCAAGCATAGGCTATATGGAAGAATTGTATTGATGATCTAATTATTAGGACGGCTACCTGTATGACTTGTATGTATGACAACACAATTTGGTATGACCATACATTTACTGAATGGTTTCTGTAGACAGTTGTCACGTAATGGTACTATTTGGGACAATGTCCATTTGGCTGTTGACATGCCAGTATACATACTGCTGAGCTTGATACTCTGTACCTGTACAGAACATGTCCGATGGCGCCATATTATGCTCATCTCTACTACATTCAGCAGTAAATGTAACAGTAAGAATGCAAGCATTAACTACATGGAATGAGTTTTATTGATGGGGTATTTAAAAGAATGGTTATCATGTAGGATGACACAATTTGGTATAACCGCACATTTACTGAATGGTTTCTGTAGACGGTTACCATTTAATGGCACTATTTTGGACACCATCCATTTGGCTGTTGACATGCCGGTACACATACTGCCAAGCACTGACATTCCGTACCTGTACAGTACATGTCAGACCGCGCCACATAGTGCTCGTCTCCACTACATCCAGCAGTAAATGCCTTCTGACATTCCTGTCCATGTTCTGTTGTATTGCCATGACCTTGGCACTTTCTGCTACAGAGGTTTAGCATAGGCGAGTGTTCAAAGAGATTAACACAGTATGGGTGTTGCCCTTAATCTGCCGTTAACTTCCAAGAGGTATTTCTAATGGATTAAAAATGCGATAAAGAGCTGCTATCCTCTGTTCTATTACTTTTTGTGTCATCGCACGAGTGATGGATTTGCCGTCAGTGATAGTGGGTGTCGCTGGAGAAGTCAGGTAGGTATACTGTACAAGTGAGAGCTCTGTGGAAGCGTTGGTCAGTTTTAGCATAGGACAGAACCCCATGTTGTCTGAAATCTATGTTGAGATGAAATTTCATACTATCTTGACACACTATTGTAGATACCTATTGGATATCTTGGAACACAGCCTATTGGATACCTTGGCCAAATTATTTTTGTGTGAATTTCCATGTCAAGAATCCCATGAAAGGTTCTAGATGGATCATCACCTTTGGATTATCAATGATTTCCTATTTCTGGCTTCTATTACAAGGCTATATTTCTGACTTCTATTGCAAGGCTATATTTCTCAGTGTTAACAATAGCTTTCAAGAACATTGCTTCATGTCCATTATGTCTAAGATTTAAATTTCCGTGTAAATCTCAATGCTCAATAGATCTGACAGTATGTATTCCATCAGGGAAGCCTTGTGTCATCATATACATGTTCCTCAAAGTCGTATTGTGAAAGACGTGTAATTATTATGTGGATGATTGAAAAGATCTCTTGAAAGCGTTGTCCATGCAGTAGATCAATCAATGTCTTTGTGGGATAGATTGCAAGGAAGGAAGTTACGATTTTACATTTCCAGGTCGCGTGTTGCATCTGTATGTTGTGTTCCATTGGTTGTATCTGCATGTGTTGTGCGATAGCTACCATTGAGTATTATTTCTCAGTTCCCCAATGGTTTTATAGTTATTGCATAATGTGATACATATTTTCAGCAGATTTGGTTAAGTGTTTTCAGCAGGTTTGGATAAGTATTTTCAACAGTTTAAATATTTTCAGCAGATTTGTAACAATTCTGAGACACAATTTCTTTGCTATTTTCCTACAATATTGAAACATTCATCAAGCATTTATTCTTGTACCAGTAATTGTATCTAGAATCATTTTGAAGTCGAACGTTATCAAAACGTTGTCTAGGGAAGTCATGCGATAACCTATGGGAATATTATTCATATTAATTGATCTGCTATGTCGTGCTGAGATTATCAGCTTTCATGGAATGTTAGCATCTCAGACGGGTCTAATATGTTGATGTTATTGTGGTATTTAAGGCTGGTCTAACATGTTGATATTATTGTGGTATTTAAGGCTGGTCTAACATGTTGATATTATCGTGGTATTTAAGGCTGGTCTAATATGTTGATGTTATCATGGTATTTAAGGCTGGTCTAACATGTTGATGTTATTGTGGTATTTAAGGCTGGTCTAACATGTTGATGTTATCATGGTATTTAAGGCTGGTCTAACATGTTGATAATATCTTGGTATTTAAGGCTGGTCTAATATGTTTAAAGTAGCAATGCACATTAATGTGAGCATCTCAGTCTTAATGTTTAAATGGAATTCCAGCTTGTGAGATGGGTTTGAAATCATTAAAGATCTTTCAATCTCTTAGTGAAAATACTTGCTCAAAGGAAAAGACTCTGAATAGGTTCAACAAAAATACTCTCCAAGCTCTTGACGTAATTAACTAATTAAAATCTTAGCTTTTTTTATTTCATTTTGTTTTAGCTGGTGACCACATTGACATTTATAGTCAGGAAATTCCCATGGGTTATTTGAAGTCAGATTCTTGTAGGAATAGTGGGGTGCTGTGTGGGAGGTATGAACTAAGCAGCATGGGACAGCTTCTATGAGTATTCCATAAACTATTGGCAGCAGTGCAGTAAATCTTCAGTACTCTAGGAAATCAACATTTCCATCAGGTTCTACAAGCTGGAGGTTTGACGCTGCTTCTATCAGTATAAG
>JAVCKZ010031117.1:0-24027 GCA_034780755.1 Lepetodrilus elevatus | reverse complement strand
TATGTTTGACCGTGTTCTATCAGTATAAGTATGTTTGACCGTGTTCTATCAGTATAAGTATGTTTGACCGTGTTCTATCAGTATAAGTATGTTTGACCGTGTTCTACTTCCTACGTACAATTATCGGTGACTTCCTTTCTGCTGGTCAGACGGAACATCAACGTAGACTTGTCTGTGAATTCTATGCTTATTCATGAGGAGAAATGTCCATCCTGGTTATGGATGTAATAGATGCATTCTGCTTTGGTTCATGGTGGACAGATTGGACTGGGAGTACTATGAGGACATACTGTGAAACTGTAAAACTTGGGACTTCACGTATGGGTGAAAGATTCCCACTGTAACGTAAAACAATAATTCACATTTGGGACTTCTCCTTTGAGTAACAACCAATGTGTCTTACGTCTATCTACGTAGACAGTAATTGTGGATCAGTAATAATATGTGTTATTTTGATGCATGTAATATTAGTTTCCACAAATACATCCTTGGAGGAAATATATCTACAATGACATTATTCCTATTTGCCTATCTGTGGAGTGGCATAGCATGGCAGTCAGTTACCATTAGCGAACACAGATAATTCCTTATGGCATTGGTCAGATGGAGACAGCGACTACATGATGTCATTAGTAACTGACAAAAGTAACATGACTGCTTGGAAGTAATTAAGGTAGCTAGGAGTCTGTGGTATTGAAAAGGTGGCCAAAAACTAATCGTGTGTCTATGTCCGCATTCGTCCGCACTGTGTCCTTGGCAACGTAGACCAGATGAATGTAATTAAAGTATTGACAAGACAAACGTTAGGGTAAAGAGATATTCCAGTTGTGAAGTTTCTGCACTGTGTTGAGAGAGAGAGAGAGTGAGTGGGTGAGTGAGTAGTGAGAGTAAGAGTGACAGTGAGAGATTTTTACTGAGAGAGAATGTGAGAGAGAGAAAGGGAGAGTGAGAAATCTTTACTGATGGAGAGAATGTGAAAGGGATGGAAAGGAGAGAGAGAGAGGGGGAGAGAGAGAGAGAATAATTTAGAACATCTCAATTATTTATTCACTGAAATTTATATGGAAAAAATAAAGCAAAAGAAATCTGTGAAAACTATATATTATTTGTGAAAGGAGTGACAGCCGACTGCTTGTTAAATGTCTAGCAATGTCTGTGTGGTTGTCTTCATGTTGATTAATGAAGTGTCCATGGCCAGGTGCAAACCCGCCAGTTATGAATTGTCTCCCACTGTCTCCACTTGCCTAATCACTCAGTGTCTCAGAGCATTGTATAGGCTGGAGATCTTGTATAGGCTGGAGATCTTGTATATTAATATAATAATAATAATAATAATAATAGATCATTGCATAGTCCATGTAGCCATGGTGTAGCCTGTGCAAGAAGAGCCAGTATACACAGAGCACACAGCAAATCTAGGGATAGCTTTAATTCAAGTTATTGCCAACAGTACTGATGTATTCCGCCAATCCAAGGCTACCTGGTGTCTGGTTACCAACTGCATGTAAGCCTCCATGTTTTGTTTACTTGGTACTCCGATGATGAATGCCCACGATTTGACCCCACTGTGACCCAATCTCGCTTCCAGCTTTGGTTCGCTTGGTGAGAAAGCGCTGTTGTTTCGTGCTTTGGACTTGAAAAACAAGTTTTAATCCTATCCCACTGATATCTTTGTCAAGGGTGAAGAACCAACCTTTCTGGAGTGAAGATTGGTGTTTTCTTGCCTGTATTTGACTGTTCGTTACCACTGCTGTACATGGTACAGTATGTAGTGCAATCCATGGTTGTCACTGCTTCTCATCCCTCCATAAGCAGACCTTTATACAAGATCATACTGTGCTAAGACTCATAACAAGACAAATCATCACTAACCCTTGATCTATTCTAGAACCGTACTATTAGATGAGGCTTTGGTTTCATGATTAAAGGTAGCTTGAAGTAGCACTACTATCTTGCACAGATAATACTGACATTGTCTTTGAAGAAAGATACATTCTATTATGTCCTCTTTAGATTACAGGGCTATATTTATCAATGTTAAGTTATTACTATCACCTTTCCACAAATAGCACACATGATAGTCTTGGGGAGCATAAATGATGTTGTAGGTGTTTGCTTTGACTACAAAGATACCAATATACTACTGTGAATTTGTTCCAGGGATAATTTGTCCAAGGTTAGGCTGCACCTATATCGAGGTGTGGGAGGGTGGTGGGCAGGGCTGGGGGGTGGTGGTGTTAATCCTGAATACAGATATCAGACCCATCCCTTGCTGCATCTGATGGGTAACTGCTTAACACTTTAACATGTGTTCATACACTTAATTGATTCAATGGAAAATAGTGTGTGGTGCCAGTTTCGGAAATATGCCCTTAACCTTCTACCTGCTGAAAATATAGCAATAGAAGCCAATACAGCATTGGAACAGCAGGGATAGGGTTAATGAGCTGACCATGGATCATTGAATATTCATTAGTGTTCATTGAATCCTATTTGATTGTTAGCAGATCTGTTCAGGTAATTATGTAAAAGAATCAAATATAAAAACTCTTAAGAAAGAATTGGGAGAATATAATCAGTTTCGCGTTAAACAGGTACATTTGTGTTGTGACAACTGAAGTCAGTTTCACTTTAAACAGAAATGTTTATATTGTGGAGACTAAAATAATCTTTACTCTAAACAGGAGGAGTTGTGTTGTGGAGACTAAAATCAAAATCAGTTTCAATCTAAACAGGTACATTTGTGTTGTGACAACTGAAATCAGTTTCACTCAAAGCAGGAACATTTGTATTGTGGAGACTAAAATCAGTTTCACTCTAAACAGTAACACTTGTGGATACTAAATTAAGTCAGTAAACAAATTCTAAGCAGGAATATGCATAATGAGAACATTCGTCGTTCAACTCTAAGCAGAAACATGTGTATTTAGGAAAACATATTGTACTGTCAGGATGTTATTTGTGGAGTCGTTACACGGATCAACATAACCAATATTGATAATGAGCCGCTCTCTCCAGAAGCAGTTGGATGAGTATTCCTCCTGAGGCGCCATCCATCATCCTTCAGGTCTGAAGCTGAAGCAGAAAGAAACTGTTGCGTAAACAAACAGATGTATTTACTGAGTGAATTAGATTGTCAACTCCCAGGAAGGCTGGTGAGAGAGATGATATGAGGTGCAAATGGTACAAGGTCTAACTGCTACTGTCATGGTGGCCTTTTGATCTTACAAAATGGATCTCTTCCAAACTGGATCGAAAAAATGCATCTAGGTTTAACTTTAGTATTTTAGAATATAGGTCTAGATATATATAGTCTCTGAACTTCCACACATAATTAAATAACCATTTTCTCAGACATTTATGATTCTATCCATCAAATCCTGACATGAAGATACACAAACAGCATTCACAGGCAAGTGTTGCTGCATGGCTTGACAACAGTAAAATACCAACCACGATCTACAACCCCAGGCATGTTCTTGTGGGTTTCACTGAAGCAACTACAATTGTTCACTTCCATGAAGCAGGAACCATTCACCCATTGAATGAACAAGGTTGTAAGTGTGAATCTGTCTGGTTGTCACATGTGCTGCTTGGAACAACTGATGCTGCTGAGGATTTAGATGAAGTCAACACAGAATATGAGTAATGTTAACAAGACTTAAAGCAATCAATATTGTATTTCAGATGAAAGAATGCAGATGTCTGTTCAAACAAATCCTGTGTTGATTTGTACTTACTGCCCTTTTGATTTTTCTTTTCACAAGAAGCATTTCAAACAGTCATCAACACCAATTATGCGTTTAACATTTCAAACTGACGAGACGTACATTTAATCTTCACTATGTTAAAGGTCAGGTTTATCACCTACTTTTGTCATGTATGAAATATTTCACATTTCCAGGTTTGAAGTACTGGTTACAGCCATGACCTACTTTGATATCTGAGTCATTCAATATCCTACCAGAATGTTTGACAATATTGACATTTATTTCAAAGAGGTACACTTCTTCTGTCGGATATACTTTGTCCAGGAGAACAAGTGTACAAGACTTTGCACTTTACTTCCATAGCCATGACTGTGGGTAAACATTGAGGTTGAGTTGAGTTCGCTATGTTTCTGGGGATGTCTAAACGAGTAATAAAAAAGAAAACGTGTTTTTTTACGGTAATAGTACTGACAGTAACAAATGATCCAATTACCATATGTTGGTTTTGAATGACATGTATGCAATTGTTTCTGAGTCAGAAATTGAATGGATTGTGCTACATGTTTCACTTTTGACATGACCTTTAAGCAAGATATAGGGTACGGTTGGACCTTGCATCAAGGCAGAATGTCAATGGTCATTCTGATCGCAAATCATGGATATATTGTCTTTTCTAGTTGATCTCTACCATTTATCAATGTTTGATATTTCACAATAACTTTCAAGTTATTTCATCTTTATCGGCTGATCTGTTCCACCTTCAGAAGACCAGGTAAAGTAGATCATGCACAAGGGCAACAGGACCTCGGGAATGTATTGGTACACTTGACCTAATCACTCAGAGGACCTTGAGATACTTCCTCAGAGAAACATAGTTCCTCATCATTCGGTCCACTTCTAACTCTGCTTGCTTTGATGAACATCTTTGCCATTAACCAATGTTTATATTTTTTTTAATTTATTTATTTTTGGTTTTAATTGAGGTTTAGATCTGCTTTCAAACTTCTTACACTTATTTCATGGCTTGTCAGTTTCAGTATTACCTACCTGGACAGCCAGACCTAGATAACCATATAGGTGTTATGGAATTGCCTTCAATAAGGAGATGCATCCAATTACCACGTACAGCATTGAATACATTCATGGAAGTCAACAAATGTATTAAGTTCAGCCTGCTATAATGACATGCTACTATAACAGCTGCAAATTCCACATGTATTCTCGAAATGTTATTTCACAATCCAGTCACCTTACATATATATTGAATTCTGCTTAATGTTTCATGAAAATGTTTTAAATGTATTATTGATTGTGTCTGCAGTATTTAGATTGCCACACGGATGGCTATTTCTGTAACCTTTTATTATTCAAGATTTCTCTCCTCCTTGTTTGTCCACTCAGCCATATCCTTGAGCTGTCAATTGATTGCATATATTACATGAGATGGTCACACATCACTAGTAATCGAGTCCTGTGAGAGAAAACACAATTCTTTCCTGTGTGGTTTTTTTTTTACTCTAGGCTGTGATAGTTAAGAGAAGCAGGTTACATGCAGGAATAATCTCCCAGTTTATAGGAAAGCCTTGTCACGTATGGGTGAAAGATTCCCGCTGTGATGTAAAACAATACAATAATTCACTTTCACTATAGCAAAGCCATGTGCTTCATTTCATTACATGCAAACTTTTATTTTCCTTTGAGCATAACATAACAGTGTAAGATTTGCGTATGTGCTGTTTTTGACTACAATATTGATGCCAGTATTTAATGGATGTTGTATTAACAGCTCAGTGTTCCACGCGACGTCACGTGGTTAATGTGCAGTCTCTGTAGCCAGCAATTGTCACGTCATCACGTTCTGCAGCCACGATCATGTCGGTGTTTGTATGGAGATCTCTGTAAGGTAGCTAATGGCTAGCAATTAGTTGGCATTTCATTATCTGTACCACCCAGTACATAGCAGAGAGCGGCGCTCGCAGAAGGCCATCATCGGTAGCGCAAATTCCAGTGCATCTCGGCTTGCTGATATGCATTTGGGTCAAGTTACAGATATAATACGAAAAACCTGTTCACATGGTTAATAGCCTGGAAGATGAATTGCTTCATTTCGTAATAAATCTGACGTGTTCTACACAATTAAAGAAAGCACTGCCAGTTTTATGTACGCAGAGAGATGCCAGTTATGAATAAAACATCACAGAGGCTTCATCATCACGTTGTATAGCTGCATGTGGAGCTTGTGATGGCTCTGCCCATGTTAATGTAATGTCTTTGTACTGCTATTACCTAGAGTACAAGAACGTTATTGATGCTTCAGTGGCTTGTGCATGTTCTGTGAACACTACAAACGTATAAAATGTATTCTGTTGATTTTTATTTATTACACTCGTCCCGTATAACATTTACACCCGCTGTCAGCTTCACAAATTAGATGATCCTAGTCTTCCAGAAGGAGTGGTGAAGTCTACAACTGTCAGGTGTCTGGCTCCACAGTAAGGATTGTCCTCCTGCCCGGGACAGGTATTGTCCATAGGCAGACAAGAAATAACTCAGATTTACAAGCCCTTTACCTAATAATAATAATAATAATGCATATTTATAATGCGCCAAATTCATGCATACTGCTTGCTCATCGTCGCAAATGGGTGAAAGATTCCCACAGTGACGTTAAACTCCATTCACTCACTCACTCATGGTGAAAATACAGGGTAAGTAGTTTCATGACCAACAGGACACAAGGAAAGGTGCCTTGAAAAGTTAATGTAGAGTCCCTGAGGTGTCGTCAATAAAATTTGAAAGTAAAAATGTAAAAATGGGCAAACATTTGCATGTAACATCAAGGCAATACATCTCATTACACATTCAATTATTAAGTGAAGCAGAACATGCAGATAAGTATTAATTAAATCAGAAAATGGTACTTTGTATTAATGGCGAAATAATCTATAGTTTTCTCATGTTAAGATGTTTTTTCTTTCATTCTATCTTACCCACTGAGGAAGACAAGTGATATAGTAAAGTATCTCAAACTGGTGAACTCAAACCTGATTGGAGATTCTATCACTCGGAAAACACAGCAGTTTATCTGGAAATAACTTCAACTTTATACATAATAATTAGATTTTATTATAATTAACTTTTATTCCCATGGTTTCATGAATCTGTCTTATCCATCACAGCTCTCTCACATAAGCACACAGTGCCCATGCAGCAGAGATGGTTATGAGAGCGCTATGGTCTTGTAGTAGATAAGAGAACTTCTTGACATCATACTTAAGTTTTGATACAGATGGAGAAAAAAAAAGCTGTGTTTTTATATTTATCATATCTTTTCTACATGGCCATGTTCCAATAATGAAGACTACTGTATGTTTATCATTGAATACCTCAAACCTGTAGTTAATAGTTTCCATCGATTACGTAATTGCTAACATTCCACTCTTGCTGTCTTGGACTGGAATGACTTTTTCTTGTCCAGTCCATTGCTTGGTGATCTTTTACGATTCCGTGACCTATCAGAATGTTCGATTACGCGTGGTAAAGTACACAGTACAAAAGTTGTGCATTATGGGTAATCACAATGATGGGAGAGATCACAGGATCGAGAGGAAGATGAAGATAGATGTATTCAGCCAATTAAGTCCGTTCTTCCATCTCTCATTCCCAGAACAAGGAAAACCAATTGGTCTTCGAGATGAAATGGCATCGATGGCCGTATAAATCAGGGACATAGTTTTCCTGAGTAGCACAAATTGACCATAAATTAACAAATTCATGATCATTGTTCATTTTGAAGAGATGATGTAAGGTTGGCTTCATGCATGTAATATGTGAATACAATTTGTTATTTTATGGTCATATGACCATATTACTATTGATAGATTATGTGTTCATCGATGTTTTTACTTCATATTGCAGCATTATTTTATTATTGTGGACAAATGTATTTTCATAGTGATAAAATAAATATATATTTAATGCATCAAATATTGTTTCAATTGCAAATAGTTGAGTCTGCATGATACAATGCAGAATTCAAACTTGAATATTATTTGTTTTGAAGATATGATGTGCTACATAGTCTACCTTTCCCTAGCTTCCTTCATATAACAACCACCACAAACATGCACAACCACCACAACCACATACAACCACAACCATTGTCACAATTTGGCACCATGATATTCACAACCACCAATACCACATCAATTACAACCACAATCATCAAAACCACAACCACTACAACCACCAATAACACAATTATGCAGCAGACCTATTATCGAAACATTCTTACGATCATACAACAATCTTAAAGAGTTGTCTAGCATATGCTATGAAAATGTTACACACGTTCTTAGGCTAAGACGATTGTAAGAACATTTTGAGAATAGGCCCCCTGGGTATCGAAGAGGACGTGCCATTGTTAGTTTTTCATCTGAGCCTAATTTTCTATGCTGCTAATCACAGGCTGGCAGGTCATGGCCACCGGGCAAGTGTTTTGCCACAGGGTCACCCATTGCAACAGATAATTGAATTGAATCTTTAACACGACCTCTAGGCTGGTCCCATCTCAACACGACCTCCTCTAGGCTGGTCCCATCTCTATCTGTGTGGCAGGCAATTTGCTGTGGAGTAGTTAAGCCAGGGTGTAGAAAACAAGTCTGTAGCTGTTGATCTGGTCGGCCTGTCTAGCTTTACAATATGATAGTTACCAAGGATGTTGTTGAGAATTATACATACTTTTCTGGATTATATAACATGCAATGACTGAAATTGGCAAACAATTGTTTTCAATATTGAAAATAATTAATTTAATTAATATTAAATTATTTATCAATACAATAGATAAACAAGTAAATAAGTATGTAAATAAGTGAGTAAGTAAATAAGTATGTAAATAAGTGAGTATGTAAGTAAATAAATAAAAACAAATTATTATAAAATAAAATCAAGACAATATGAAATGGAACACCATTCAGACTACATTGCAAGACAGCATGCATGCAGATCTGTGCTTTCAGGGAAAGGTGAGGACAGTTCTCTAGACCACATCAGGCATCAGTAAGGTCAATTAAGCAGACCTATAACCGTCCTTAATGTTAAACTGTCTGCGGAGTTCCAGGGAAGCACTATGTCTGAGGCGAGAACATACAGCACCTCCACCAATCATTAGAGATATTTCCTATAGATGTCCTAGCAATTACAGCTTCTAGACGTCCCAGTAAGGTCTGGTTTGACTCACCAAGCACGTCAAAATCATATTTGTATTCTATTGTCCCAGACCCCACTGTTTCTATCTGGTCTTCATGAAGCATCCATTTATATATTTTGCATGTTGTGAGGAATTCATCATTAGTTTTATTTACCAATGCAGACACATTGAGGGTTCCAGTATGTTCTAAGATATTAAAACAATTTCATGAATGATTAAAGTTGGAATTCAGCAATTATAAACACTGCAGAGATCTACCCTTGATTCATCTGCACCAGCCATACTTCCTGCGTCTTACTGTAACACTAAAATGAGAGTTATCTCCCATTGGTAACACTAAAATGAGAGTTATCTCCCATTGGTTTATCTAGACCATGGTTGGTGCTGTAACTCCATATATGAGATCATCATGATCCCTGAAATACTAATTCGGTAGAGCAAGGTTAGGTTATTAGCATGTCGCCAACACTTGCTTCTTCTGTACAACACTGGGAGTCCTTGGCAAGACATCATTAGCAGAGATCAGAGGAAGGAATCTACTAATGCATTGATCACAAGCCAGATTGGATTTGGGACTTGAAAGGTCATGTGATCTGATGGCGGAGAAAGTAACCAGTTTAAGTACACTTGTACGGCCATCTTCATTGGATGTGCGTTTCATTGGCTGGGGGAGAATAATGACTATTTACAAGTCCGAACACAAAATCTGGATGACCAAATTCCTGCTCTTGATGACCGGTGCTCAAAATAATGACTGTCTTCAGTGCTGAACATTTGTATGATAACTTGTGTCGGCTTTTCTAGTTGTCTTGAAATTAAATAGTCTTTTGCCAAGTTTATGTGGAAATGCTGGGTTCGGTCAATATATCATTGTTTTTAATTGTCAACATTGCTTATGCCTCCATGAGATGTAATATTTATGTAGATACATACAAATCAATTAATCAGTTATTATACTTAATTTAAAATGATGTCCTGTGGTGTAATCCGAATGTTATCATGTAGCATGGTCAAGTACCTTCAAGTATCTTCTGGTTTGTCAAGTTGTATGGTGACATAAATACTGGAGGTGCAGTTTGAGGCGACCATGTTAAGAGTCGCTCGCATTGATCTTCATTTATCAAGTGTGAGCTCAGTCTGTCTGGGCAGACAATTTTGACAGCGGGAAATTCAGCGAATAAAATTTACATCCCTGTGCAGACATCCTCTCATCACCTGCGTTTGTGGACGACAGAATGGTCAACTCGATTCCCAGACTGTATCCCTCAGATGGCCAATGTGTAATAAACTATCGCTACAGAGGCGGGATGAAGACACCAGGAGCCGTAATCATCTTAGAGCCTGATTTCATTTTGATCTAACTCACAGATGAACGTTTATTTAATTATGTGATAAGTAATGTCTGTTAGGTTAGTCAGCGAGGGAAAAATACATGGTTATACAATTCAGTGTTATTTTGCAATATAATACATTTTATGGGTGTCTGTAAGACAAGTAGATTACTATGGACATTACTGGACAGTGTCCAGGCAATGTCCAGCCAATATCCAGGCAATGTCCAGCCAATGTCCAGGCAATGTTCAGGCAATGTCCACCCAATGTCCAGGTAATGTTCAGGCAATGTCCAGGCAATGTCCAGCCAATATACAGCCAATATCCAGCCAGTGTCCAGCCAATGTCCAACCAATGTCCAGCCAATGTCCAGGCAGTGTTCAAGTCTCTTGATGTATGGCACAGTGGGCCAAGCTACAGCTCTTATAGCTTGTAATCAGACCAGGTTCAAAGCCATACATCAGTCTGACAGGGTCTAAAGATCAGCTAACATTTCACCTCCTTTCTTAGTCAAGCTATTATTCTTACGCCAACATTTTTCACGCTTGTATTTAGAAGCAATCTATTTATGCAAGGTACTGAAATAGCTCTCTCTTTCTAGATTACTGCAGGTAAATAGAATACATGTATTCAACAGAAACACACGATACATGTTTGTTTTCAGAAGTTCTTATTTACGGGGAGAAGTTGGGAATGTGTTGAGTAGTGTAGAAATTTGTCTCACTACAATCCCTGTATAGTTTTTCTCCAGTTGACCATTCACTTCTCGTGAAATATTCCTGTTATTTAATTCCTGTATGAACTTTACAAAGAAACCATCATGGCGAAACAACCAGAATATTTGGTTCATGAATCGTTTTAAATGAACTATCCAAAATCAGAATTGGAAAACAAAATATTTTATCTCATAGCAATATGCTTTCAGAGGGAGGAAAACCTGTTGCAAGTATGTGTTGGTCATGTGCAGAAAGCTTATTGATAGCTTATTGTGCATATTCTTCGATTAAAAAACATTATTCCAAATATTGATTTCTGCTCAAGATGAATCATGACTTTATACATTTCGATGCACAAAAAACACCAGCTGTGATATTGGTGAAATCATTTTGAATTCGGCTCGATAAATCAGAATAAATGGTCCATACAGCGCGGCTATCCTCCTCCTATTACAACGCTATTGACATGTGATATGACTTCCAATGTGCCGCCTCGTTGATGCCACGTACTGTATGTGGATATTACTTTCCTGGTCACCTTTGTGTCGGATGATCGAACTGGATTCCACCGGGGCAGATGTCAATAAATCAGTTACAGTTATGTGCACTATACCTACGCCGTTTCCGTCTTCATTGACTTGATGATTAGCTCCCTTGTTGTGATGGGCCCCCAGGGGGAGCTTGTTATCAGATCAGTCAGACTGACCTTTTGACATCGTATTCCGGGAGGATTGACTGATGGAACCGGAACTCTGGTTTATGGGTACATGCTTGTGGTGGACGGCTATGAGTACATGCTTGTGGTGGACGGCTATGAGTACATGTCATGTGGTGGGTGGCAGAGGTTGGTTGGAATTTGGTGTTGGTTTAGTTCTGCTTTATGAGTAAACTATTGAGTAATTGACTTTCTATATGATGGGGGACAACCAGAGATGATGAAGGCAACCAGAGATGAAGGCAACCAAAGATGCCCTATAGTTGTAAGATTAATAGGTATTTTTTTAGTAGTCTCTTTTCACTATGGGATGCTTTGATATTTGTCACAGGACCTGTTGATCCTGGGATCTGGTTTGCTAGTCCAATGCTCTACCAACTTAGCCAATGGGTAAGCCCTCTGGCCAAGACCAGTAGGAACATCTTAAATATCACCCGGCTACATGTACAACATAGACTATCCATAGTCTCAGAGGTGAAAGTAAATAGTTTAAATACACATTAATTTAATTATTGATATTGATTATATTTATAAGAAAGGTGCCGCTGATATGCTACCAAAGAGTTATTAATAAAAACTTTATTGATGAGGTTTTGAAATGTATTTGACTGGCTAGGATCTGACCCTGAAAGAGGTCATAATCTGACCCTGACAGAGGTCATTGAGATGGAATCGCCATCCAATTAACCTTCATACTGCCATGGGCAACTGGAGATGCCGTAATGAACCATGATTGCAAATATACCCACCGGAAGAATGCTATCTATTATATCAATGATTGTCACCGCTCTATACTGCTGTTGTAGTAGGGTTGTGGTATTCCAAGGTTATGTTGTAGTTTTCTGGGGTTACCAAGTGCGTGTTGTGTTGGCATTTCTGATTGATGAAATATTCCGCTAGAAAAAGAAAACAATGAAATCTGTCAAGATACGAGTTACCACTGCATCTTGTTGTGTTTTATTTGTCACGGGATGTGTACTTAGCAGACGTGTGGCTAAAGAAGTCTTTGTATCAGAGTGTGCTTGTAGTTGAATAGTTAACCCTTTCCCTGCTGAATGAATCACAACTTCTGCTACTGTCTGCATGAAGGGGGTTAAATTTCAGAGTATGCTTGTAATGGAAGTTTTAACCACCTTTCAGCTAGAGTAATTACATCTTCTGCCCTACTATACATCCTCAGTGGGACAAGGGTTAAAAAGTTATAATAATAATAATAATAATAATGCTTAGGCGTATTTATAATGCGCCAAATCCATGCATACTGTTTGTATTGGTTATGATGCTATTAATAAATGGCATGACCTACATGTATGAAGATAGTTTTGATATGGATGTATTTTCTATGCACTATAATATGATGTCACAGATCTCTAAAATATAATACAAATATATTGGTTGGAAAATATGACAATTATTTTGTGTTTTGAACTGCACACATTTGATTGAAGCAATGACAACTGTTTACTTCTAATCCGTAACAATAGAAAAGTGCTCATGTTTTCGCTGGTATCAAAGAGTGTTTTAGTGGTCACTGCTTTCAAGCTTACTGATATGGTTTATACCACAATGTGACATTGTGCTGGTCGCTGGCGGTGTAAGACCACGCGATGGCTCAGCTGACATGGACAGTGGTATGGCCGTGTTACAGACTTGATTTAACCACTCAATAACCTGTCTGGTATATTATCCACGGGTAACGGGTAACGCCAATGGTTACCAGCAGCTACCAGGAACAATGGTACTTGGGGTTGATACTTCAGTTTCTTTATCTTTCTGATAATACTTGTATTTGGACTGGGCGCTTTCACATACAACAATTTATTTTACCATACTATTTTTCTGGTTTTGGTTATTAATCTTAGCATGTAAAGGGATACTTCACTGATATTGCTCCTATACTATGATTATGCGTAGGGGATTTAATGTAGGAATACATGTATTGGATTATTCAAGGCTGTGAGTGTTGTGACATCTTCATCATTAAATACCATCTTCAACTAAAAACATATTATCACATTTTAAAGATTTTGTCTTCATATTTATTTACTCATTAATATACTTAAAAATAATGATACATAAATTATATTAATTAAGTTACTGATTTTTAAAACTATTTTAAAAACAAATTTCTTGAAGTTCCTAAAGAGATTACATTTTAACACTGAGATATTTCAATGGAGATGGAACTCTGCCTGATATGATGGCGTATTCAGAATATTGTGTGTTGTTATCATTCAACAAGACACAGTTATCCTATATGGGTTGATGTTATAGTTAGAAGCACAGTGAGATTAAGAGTACTTCATAGTGGTGTGAATCTAAAGAGAAGTCAGACCAGGAAGTAACGATTCAATAGAGTTAAGTTGAATAAGCCTATACATGACCAGTGTAGGTTGGTGGCTAAATAATAAAGTGTACTGAGATTTCTATGCCTCCCATATTGCCTGTGTGCGAAATACCTTTGAAAAGTGCACTTTTATTGATGGTTATATCTCCTCTGTGTTGGCGTAATAATAGAGAAAGCTCAATTTAATTGGATGAGGAGTTCTAGCAGTGCATAAAGACATTTATAAAGCAAGGCATGGAAATGAGTAATTTCAGACACATACTTTTTCTGTGTAATGGAATGCATAATTATTACATCATGTATCAGTTTATGCATATAATTTTCCCCAATTATTTCCCTGCTATAGAAATGAAACATTGCATTATTGCATTGGTACAAAAATGTTTAAGACGAGTGATAGAGTTGTTGCTTTAAATTTCAATGAAAATCCTTCAAACCATAGAAAAACATTTTTAAGCATGAACTTCTTGCAATAATAGTGTTTTACAAAATTAAAATTAAATTTTATTTAATCTAAAATTGTATGCAGCTCATCCATCAATTTTGCATAGCTTCAATGGATTTAAACTTTCCAGGAAATTTCAATTTAAACGTATCACTTTTTCTACCAAGTTCTCTCGGTGCCTAGCTCCGAGCTCCATTTTCTTCACATGTTAATTATTTTTTCCACAACTGCCAATCTTGAAGCCAGTACTTCTAATTTTTTAATGCACACCAGGTTTTTTTGGGGCTTCAATTTGGCCGTGCATACTGGGTCCCGGAACTTGCATTGAGAGAGAAGTCTGTTTTATTGAAGCAGTCACCATATTCACATGCATACAGCACTAGCAGTTCACTGTGATTCTCACGGTCAGTGCTTGAGTAAGGGCCTTGGGCTTCACTGAACTGACCTGGAAAGTCGTGTCAATGGTGCTTGAAAATCCATTCTGAAGGATTTCCATCAAGTTGTCAAGTACTTTTATTTCACACATCCACAAATCCATCAATAAGAAAGTCCCTGAGAAAACTACAGCTTTGAGAACATGAATGTAACCAGTATTGGTAATAGTGATAAGAAATTATATTAATAATTTCAGAATAGTGCAAATTGTAATGTGCAAGTTTCACAGTTGGATGGCATTGAATTTCCACCTTTCTGAAACATTCCTTTCCACAATATTCATGTATTACAATCATTGTGCTTGTTCGGATTTGTAGAGTGTTTATCACATATTTTCACAGTTTTCTCTAGTTATTTTTCCAGTAATTTGCTTCAAAATTCAGATCAGCAACTACCAATAGTTTACCATCGTAGCACATGGCATAGACTGAAACAGATCTATTGATATTCCACATGCTGGCCATGGTACATGGTATACAATCATGTTTTCATGTATTCAGTACAACTATTATTCGCTTGGATAAACCAGTTATCTGTTGGGCTTATACGATCAACTACGATTGAGATTTGCATATTTATGGAAAATACCCCGAGACCCTGTTGCATAATTATTTTGGGAGGGCCCATTGAGAAGCACAATGCCTACTGTCCGAGGACCAACGCCGCTACATTACCGCTGCGTTTATTGTGTGTGACTTTCCATAAGCGCCTGTGAAATGAACTGTTGATAATGCCCTACTACTTTTATGGCCATTTTCCTTTCCCCGCTAGATACAGTAGGCAGTGGTTATTGTCAGTTGGTATAATGTGTCGCACAACGAGACTACGTACAGCAATGGAAAGTATTCTCTAAGGGTTGTTTATTTCATCATAGCAATTGCTCTACAATACAGTGTTTGATATTTTTAATGATACTATAATCACGAATTGTATATATAACATATAGGAAGTAGCTAGGAAGTCAGACGATATTTAATCAGGGGAAAACTAATTATTACATAAGGAGGAACCCAACAGATATTGTAATGATTTAATGAGGAAGAAAGTTGTTGTTATAAAGACAAGGAAGAAAGTATTACTGTAAAGTGTAACTATGTATTTTATGGTATTTATGTATTTAACTATTATGGAAGCAACCTTTGACATGGTGCTACTGTGTCACCTGTATTTGTGTCATGGGAACTCTATGTACCTCTTCGTCGCAAATGGGTGAAAGATTCCCGCAGCGACGTTAAACTCCATATTCACTCACTCACTATGTACCTCTTTATGGTTTGTGTGTTGGGTTATTGACATTCTGAAAATCCTAGTGTCATGTGTTGGTGTATATTAACAATGCAGAATTGCTAGGAATTGTCCAACAATCAAATGTTTATGAGGTTCACAAGCAGCAATGCAAGACAAATATACAACAATCATGTACAGTAAAATATAAAACATATTCTGTAGCCATTAAAAAAAAAAAAACGGGAAAATTCGATATAACGTACATCAGCAAAGGTTTATTCTTTGGCAAACTTGTAAAATAATTTTTATGTCTTTTGGTAATACTAATATGTTTTTCTTTCTCTTTTCAGGTAAGTGCACTTTGATTGTCATATACGATGATGGGTAATAGGCACGTAAGTATCGACCCCGTTAATGTTTTGCTAATGTCTCCTATGCTTTGTTCATATGATGTACTGTCTTAGTTAATGAGCTTCCTGGATGTCTATTCTAGTTCGTTAATTAGCAGTCTCCTTGAGAAGCCATGACGTTACAGTGGAAAACATGTAAATGGACTTTTACTGGAAAGTAGGCAACCAAAGATACCCTAAAGAACAGTGTTTGTGCCTAATCCAGCAGGGAGATAGTTAATCCTGTAGATTTTATTTTTATTCTAGGGCGAATAAGTTTCAATAACACAATGTTTCACTTAAATATTATGGTATTAACCTTTTCCATGCTAAAGTTGTCACAATCACTGATCAATATGTTGCCTGCAGGAAAGGGATTAACCTTCTCGCTGCTGAATAAGTGTTCTATTTTTGCATGTGATCAGGCAACTTAAGTCGCCTTCAGCAGGGAGAGGGTTAATATAGTTTCAGCATCGTGTTGGTGTATTTACTGGGACAGTTCCAGCGATGGGTCTGTGACTACAAGACAACCATTGGCGCTATGAGACCAACATCAAATTGTTTGTTCATCATCAGCTGTTCAAATCCTGTCTTGGACATTACCTAGGCGATACCAATTCCCTCCAACCATCTCACAATTTCAAGCTAATACCTGCTATCAATGACTTGCAGAATGTCCTTTTGACATTAAATTGTAATACTGTTATCTGATGTTAAGCATCGTACCTGCAAATGTTTTATGGTGATTCATATAAGACTAGATCGCAGGTCTGTCTCAGTCAGTTGCTAATGGTCATATATGTTTAATTAATGCTATCCATTTCAATGCATCTTAGCTTGGAACTTGATGAAATAAAAACACTTATCGTCTGGTGTTAAATCTTCACACTGACACATTTAGGAGGTTGGTGTTAATGCAATGACACTATTTTCCTTCAATATTTGAGCGGTGTATAGAGCAGGTTCTCCACTCCACCAGTAGCTTGCATTATATGACTCAGCAATAGGTGTCAGTGAACCAAGGGAGATAACTGAGCAGCTTTACATTGAGACATTAACACCCTATGTGCCCAGGCCAACGTTTCACTAACGTGTTGGTGATAATGTAATCTGGCCATGAATCCGGTTGTCCACCGTGATTTTATTATAGCCGAAAATTATGTAAACCTCGATTACCAGTACCAACACTTTTATGCAACACAGACCAGGCTAGGGTCCCAATAACCAAGGATTTGAACTTTGTCTTTGTTGTCTGCAGTGTCTCTGCTGTGCTATAGCTGTGCTATACAACTTATTACCGTATACATTACGCACCTACAACTTTGTCCATGACACTAATGCATTCTTCATTTGGCATCACAGATTAACAAATATGTGCTATTAGTACCGTGGCTATTAAAGAATCTCACAAAACATCAGTATACACTCCCTGTTTCTGCCTTCATGTTTTGACACTGACACATTTCCCACTGCACTTCCTCACCAGGAATCGTGGAACGTCATTGAAATGGAAAGCATTATTTGAGATTGTCATTCTGATTTTATGGTTCCGTCAATTATATGTTTTGTTGAAAATAAATCAAAAGAAGTTTTATTTCAGCAGATCTTCTTTGTATCATTGTCAGCGTGTGGAGATTGTATTTCAGCAGGACAGGTGTCGGAGAGTGGATTAGCGGATGTCGGAGTGGATTAGCGGATGCCTTGGTTCAATCCGCTGCTGGCAGGCTGTAAATGTACTTTTATTACAGTGTGAAATATACTATTTCCCTAATGGCTGATTGGGAACCGAAGACATACCAGAAACGCGATCTTTCAGAATGCAAGCCGCAAATGTATATATTAGTCTATATTGCATTGCTAGATGTTTCCATCCTCTTGAATGTCTTGCATGACAACAATTAAGCGGGAATATGTCTTTCCAAAGAATGGCGTCAAAGTCTGATTTTCATCCTATGAAGGTTATGCAAGTGAAAAAAGGTGTTTTATATGTAGTAGGGCGAGATATTAAGATGCTCCTACTGGTCTCGGCCAGAGGAGTCACCCCTTTGGCTCAGTCGGTAGAGCATTGGACTTGCATTCCAGCAACTCAGGTTTGAATCCAATGATCAGCAGGTCCTGTGACATATAAGTAAGAGTTACCATGTTTACTTGATTGTTATAATTGATGTGATCAGCTGCTTGAGATGGTAAATCTACACACAGAGCACTCCTTGTACTGTAAATTGTGAAATTAATGCGAACAGAATATTAATGCGAAAAATGCGACCACCGTTTTGTCGCATTTAATTGCTGCGCGTTAAAGGTAAGACTGGTGAACAAACATGAATGGAGACATGGCCGTTCGCATTTTATTGGTGTCGCATTTACATCTAAAATCTAGAGGTCGCATTAAATTAGTAATGCATTAATTTTGCGATTTACAGTATATATGTCTTCCACCCACACCCCTGAAACACTAAAACACTAAAACAAAATGTTGTGCCAAAAGAACATTTTTGTAAATGTGTTTGCTATTCAACCTGATGTTCAGTAAACTACTACAGTAGCTAGAGAGAAACTGATGCCAGAGAAAGTTATAAATATTGATGATGCCATTGCTTTAGATCGCATTATGGTAATTCTCAAATTACCAATCCAATTCTCAAATGTTTAATGTTTTCTAGGACAATAACTCAAACATTAACCAGTTTGGAATGGCACATAACATTCACATTGTAACCCTAGTATTGAAATATGTTGAAGTGCCCATAAAATATTCTAATTCTCTCTCTGGGTATTTGACTAAAAACTAACCAAAGCAGTAAATTTAAATAAAACAATTCCAAGAATAAAACAATGTTTTCGAATATGTGCCGTGTGAATGAATATTTATAGTCTAATTGGAATTGTTGCAAATTTCATTCTCATAATGAATCGACAGGTTGAGAATAATTTATTTTTTTCGTCTGTTACATGTCTTGTGTTTCCATCTTCACGGAATTATATTTCATGATGTATCACTTCTACACTGCAGGTTATTCAATCTTGCAGCCAATTAGTTTTCAAAAATGTAAGTCAGACGCATAAATCTTCAGGAAAAAGACCAACAGAAAATGACTTCCAGTCTCAATTTGTTGCGCACATTGGCGAAGCAGAATCGATCAATATCCCTCAAACAAAAGTTAACTCCTTTCAGCGATTCTTTTTTCTTCTTCTTTTCCGCGTATTGATCCGTGACGAGAACTTGTCCGTGTGAAGCCATAATCTAAATTTACTATTACAGCATAAGAGGATTCCCTGGCATTAGTCGATGAATCGCTGGAATTTATTTATATTTTTTTGTGGAAAAGATCCATGTTGTGCTTTCCTGAAGGCAAAATGGATTTAAACTTGAACTGCTCTTTTGATTGGTGGAAATTTTCATGGAATTAGAATCCTGTAGCATTTGCATTTGTTGATTGTAACCAATTTGTTTTTATCAAACTTGGTAAAGAATATCGCTGAGGTATAATTTGCTTTTTGATTGTGTTTGGGCGTTGTGAAGCATATCCAGAAGTAGGTACATGCTCAAAGCCAAAGGTTGTAATGATATCAATAACAAGAATTTACGCAATCCATCAATGTGTAATTGTCTATATAGACTAGTATAGACAATACTGTCTAGAGAGTGTATATTATATCGTATGCTCTTTATGTAATATGGGTGTGTCACCTTCATTACAGTATGATGAAATAGACCGTTAACTACCGTCTATTCAAGAATGGAGTCAAACATATTGCAAGGGTTTTATGTATTACATCAACCAGGATTTGTGTTCATGTTTTCTGGGGGCTGTTCAAATTATTAAGAAGATACAAGCATACACAGTCTACAATATTCATATTTTTTAACTCTCCTTTCAAAATAATGTTTTTTAATATTATTATTCACAGACCTTATTTTCACCCAAATAATCCTATTCAATATATCCACCATGAACAGTTAGGAATGCATGTCTAGATATTCCAGGGAACAAAAGATAACATTTTTCAAAGGCACAGTAGGATTAAGGCTCCTCAGTTGAACTTTGACATATTTTCATTCACACTCGGGGTATTGTTAATCTACAATGTGTTTTTTTCAATATGTGTAAGTTAACCCATTCACTTTGTTAAGTAAAATACATAATACATGTTTATTTCATAAATCATTCAATTATTAAATACATCAACCAAGTTACTTCATACAATAAAGTTGAAGATATTTTCTGAATATGTTACCGAAATTATAGAGTACAAATTGTATATATTTGTCCCCATGTAAATTGAAATCCATAAATAAAGTTACTGTCTGATACGATGGATCATTACATATATCAGATAAGGGGGCACAACTCTTGCAGAACTTGTGTTGAGGAGATCGATCCTCTGCTATTAGTCCTCGGATGTCGGGGATGATTGTACGACTGCTTCAAGTGTGGAGCTGTCGATCAATAACGTGTTGTGGAATGCGTCCGTACATCGAGTTGTCGTCGGCTCACTGTGACCAGATTTATTCATGAGATCTCAACGGTCACTATATCAGGAGAAATCACATCCTGTAAGACATCGTCGTTGATGTAGGAGGTCTTGCGGCTTCTGATAAGAACGAATGTCGGTCAATTTTCATCGGTGTCAAAGCAACCAACAAACGTGATTCTTGTCAATCACTAAAAGCTAGTAGACCAGTAATAACATTTATTACCATAAATTCTATTGAATGTATTGAGTTACACGGCGGTATTGATTTGCTAGCATTGGTCATTACAAACCCAACTTGCAGGTATATTGATCGAGTATATATGTCAGTGAGTGTGTACGCATTCGTCATAACCATCTATAATTTACATTAAGACAATACTTGCGTGCATAAAGTTGAGATTGATGAGCATAGATCAAATTTAATATGCATGATTTTCCTTGCAAGAATACAAGGTTCTAATTTGTCCTATAAAATACAAGGCCATGGAAAAGAGTTATTCTTCTTATCTTGGAATGGTAATTACGAAACTACGTGAACTCACTTGGTGGAATATTTCTTACGCATTTCGATCCATTGGGATAGTCATTGTAATAAAAAATGCGATTGTCTATTATAAAAATTTGTCAGTTGTACTTTAAATGTAAATGTTCATTGATTTTTTTTAAATCCCAGAGGTAGCTAACCTCCACACATATTCAACATTCTTCTTAAGCCGTGCTGAGCGGTGAATGTCCAAAGGTAAATATCAATTTCCTCGAATGGAGAAATCCCATGATCCTGCAGTGCAGTCCTTTCAATCCATTCAGTCCGCAGCTAATGCTTTCTAGCAATTTGATTGGTGTGCTTTCCTCCATGTCACATGTCTATTACGTCTGCCAGAAATAAGCACTAATGTCGAGATTACTGTATAGATGGCGATTCCGTTTGAGATTGGTAGTTTGGTAAAAGTTGCGACGTAAATGATTTGTTGGTATGCCTCAGCGACGCTGGCGGGATATTGAATTAAAGGGACGCTCCCGGGCAGTAGATATTAAAGGGACGCCCCCAGGCAGTAGATGTAGAATCGGTACTGTCAATTAATTGGTCAGGGGAAATGTTACCTCACTCGTTACAGATTCACTAATAACTCGTCCTACGATGTCATTATTTCCTATCTGACATGAATACAGCCGTCAATTGACTACAAATGAGAAGGCTATTCAATATAGGTTTGATAACTGAGGACTCTTGTCTAGGAAATTTGTGAGTTTGATACTAATCAAATATTTAACGATATGATTAATTATTCACTTAGTATATAAAGGATTAACTAGTAAATCACCAAATTTCATAGACTATATTTAACGAGATACTAAAATCGTGATGTAATTGAATCGGCAGTTTCCAAAATAAGAAATGGATTTGAACGAAACTATCAAGGTTAATTTTCACCGCGCTCCTAAAAGGCGTCAAATAGACGTCATTACACCTCAAAATGCAAAGTGGATAATAAAAAGGGAGGCTGCGGTACCAATGATTGAGTTTATGGCCAGCTCGCTTCCATGCATCACAGAAGCGTGAGCCACTACGTAGAAGTAACATGACAGGGATTGAGAGACTGGCTCGTAAAAATAGAGGTCGTACGTTTTTCTGTCGGGGAAATATCGCACTTTGAAAGTAAAAGCGTAATCGTGACTCGTTCCAAGAATTTTCTTCTAAGATACCTCATTAATTTTTTTTTCTAATATACCCTATTAATTAAATTCAGCTAATTATTTCAATAGATACATTTAAACTAGTAATCAGCATCCAAATTCAAATTTCACAATATTTTAACTTCCATTTTTATACAGTCCTGTTTGATCTTTGATTTTCATGTGACGTATTTTAGGATTTCATTATTCATGGAAATCCAATATTTTCTGACATATATGCCCTTTATCTATATATATAAATATATAATCTTAGAATTAATTATTGAGATGTTCCAGTCATTTCAATGCAGTCTTGAATATCCTCAACGAAAATCAATAATCCTCATTTTTATGAAAATATCCTCTCAATTATTACCTATTGTCATCGAGTACAGTCTATGAATAACCATCGGCCAAGATGTTCCAGAATTCAGGTTGACCTTACGCTTTGTTGCAGGGTCACGTTCGCACTATCTACGTAAGTTGCCAAGCAATAATCGCTAATAATTGCCTCCTTTATTAGCTGTCAGGACCAAAATGCCCCCATAGAGGCGGGAAATTGACCTGGTAGTCATTGCTTGGACATTGTAAGGAAGCAGGACCCTGCAAACCCCTAGGGAATTCCACGACATTAGTATTCATCAGGCCGTACAGAGGCTAAAGCAGCCCAATAAGTCTCACCAAGCGCGATTTCACTTTGCTTCTAATGGAATTTGCTCAACCCAGTCATCGGAGTCATCGCAGTACTCAGGGAAGTCAAGGAAGTTGACAGCGTTGAATAAATGGATTGAAAATCTTGGGAGAATGGTGTATATTCGCATCCCCACCCAGAGGTGGGAAGCTCTTTGATCTGTTCCTTGGAACTGTATGGAGTCCAGAGTTGGAGATCTGGCATTGATGTCGTCACGATCTGCTCGACAATGAAGACTGGTGGTTTCAGGACATCACTGACTTTATTGTATTTACAGCTAGAATTCAACGGTCTTTGAGCATTTTCTCATGTGTGAATAATTTTAGAACATTTATGGCGCCACCTGAATAAAGGTCCTGTGACCCATATTACAGTAATAATGATGAAGTATGGGAAGCAATGTTTGCAATATATTGAGTTCAATGTAAATGGCGCCATCGGTCAATGGCAATAACATGGTGAATCTATCACGTAATGAATTTCCCCTCGTGGATAATAAAGATTGTCTATCTATCTACCAGAGCTATTGCTTAAAGACAGTAGTAACGGTATCATTGGGAATGACAGTATGAATGTATAGGTTAATCCTTCAGGAACATATATCTCTTAGAACAATTACTTGCATACACTTTCATATCCTGGCCACCAAGTAGAA
>JAVCKZ010031006.1:0-19463 GCA_034780755.1 Lepetodrilus elevatus | reverse complement strand
TCAGGACACCCAATCACTCTGTTATGACAGTGTCAGAACACCCAAGCACTCTGTTATGACAGTGTCAGAACACCCAATCACTCTGTTATGACAGTGTCAGGACACCCAATCACTCTGTTATGACAGTGTCAGAACACCCAAGCACTCTGTTATGACAGTGTCAGAACACCCAAGCACTCTGTTATGACAGTGTCAGGACACCCAGGCACTCAATTATTGCGGTGTCATAACACCCAATCACTCCCATCTGACTGTGACACAGTACAAAGCTGTTGCGTGAAACAATGACTAGGCGTAGTAAAGCAGCCGACTCACTAGGGACTATTTTTTGCAGGCGGAAGCAGAGCAGGAGGAGAGGTACTTCGACCAGCTGGAGAAGAAGGAGAAGATGGAGGAGAAGATGCTCTCCATCACCAAGCTGGAAGTTTCCGTGGTTACATGCAGACAGGTACTCGATTTCTACTTGCTGTATCAGCAGTACTGAAAGAAAGCAATTTAGTCTAATTGTATCTGCCCGAGTTTTCAAAAGACGCAAGTCATTAAAAATGTTTGAATTAATTTAATTTATAAACAATTTTAAAATAATTAATTATTAAAAAAGTCACCTTTGAGACAACTCATTAATTTTATTTCTCAAAAATATTCAACAATTCCAATTCTTAACTAAAAATTGTATCCTGAGATATAAGAAAAAAGAGAGTTTCAAATTGAGTTTTAAACTGTTAAAGTTTTAATTCTGAGCTTTTTCTCTCGAGAAATCTGGGCAGGTTCTGAGATATTTTTTGTATCTAAGTTCAAAAACACAGAAGTTTTAGTTTACACTTTGGGACTAGTATGATGAATAATGCTGATTTTCTATATCTTGCCAAGTATACTTCTAGTGATTTTATCTGTAGACATTGAAGTGGTCATAAAATATTTTTAAAAATCTCAGGAAATGGTGATATAGCGGAGAGGTGAAACATCAGAGTAGAACCTGAAGAATTGGGTGTGTGGACACCTTCTTAGTGGATAACATAGGCAAACATATGGTTCAGTGTCACTTTTTATGCCATGCAGTTGTCTCCCTTGGTTCATGTTCACCAGGTCTGGCTCATTAGTGTTGTCATAACACGTAGTTACTCAGGTTCTCCTCTCACTATATCATGAGCATTCAAATATGGCAAGAAAAATTACATAGGATTATATATAACAAGATATTGTTTTCTTACTCCACTGATATATATTTTCAGTGCAAGTACACAGCCTTTTCGGCCAAGGACACATGCAAGACCGAGCGACATGAGCTAGTTCGACACAAGTGCATGAAGCGGTTCTTCAAATGCAAAAAGTGCAAACACAGAACGACGTCATTAGACAAATACCCTACAGTCTCATGCAGGTACGACGACTTCTGGTAAAAGTTACGACTGACCTTTAACCCTGTTGATGCTGGCGGCATTCGGAGGTGCCTTACAGAGCTGTAAATTTAATTAATCGTTCAGGTATTTGGGTGCAAGTTCTGATAATCAATGAAACACTGGGTAGCTGCAATAGTTTTAGTTTTAGCACTAAGAGCGTACGGTCACAGGTTCGATCCCTGGTCGCGTCGTACTTAAAGATGGTAAAAGATGGTACTTGTTGTTCCCCTGCTTGGTGATCAGCATTAACTCTCTCCATGCTAGAGGAAACTGGAGATGCATTAAAGAGCAGTGACCTAAAGTGAGCATTAACCCTCTCCCTGCTGAAGGCGACTTAATTTGCCCGATCACATGCAGAAATAGAACACTTTAATTTTATTCAGCAAGGAGATGGTTAAAGGGGTAATTCAAAGACTGGTCGACCCGGAATTGGTATACTGTCTCTGAGTAGGATATGCATGTTCTGTGGCAGGATATTCAAGTGAGCTAGCACTATTAAAACTGGTGGAAATTCAGACTCGTACAAGCAGTACATATGCATGCAATCCATGATGCGAGTGAAAAAATCTTGAAAGTAGCTTTAAACGCCTAATCAGCCAACCAACCAATCAATAGTTTTAGAAAATAGCCTCGTTACAGATGAATTCTGAATTTTGACATTAGCAGATGTTCCAACTGAGTGGGTTTTCGTTTTGAGCAATGTGTGGTAATTTGCATGTCAGTAACTTTTCATAGGATTTGGAGATTTGATTCTTGTAATCATAATGCGATCAGTAAACCACAGTAATATGATTATTCTGTTATCAAATCTCTAATAATGAGTGAATTATTTTTATATCGATTGATTTTGTTTTCTACTTTCAGTTCATGTGGGAGTAGCAGTTATGAAAGAACTTCAATGGCGGTGGTAAGATATTAAAAAATATTTTTACAACTTTTAAAAATTGAAACAAAATACCCAAAACATTTAATGTATTACCGGGGTATTCACTAATTATGTGAACACTCATTTTCTGTCTTTGTAATTTACTTGTACATGAAACAAACTTGAAAAATGAATTAATTTATCATATTTAAAATTAATAAGGGAATTATAGTAGTAATTTGTGGTCATATAATTTCAGGAAAAGTCTGGTCCAAAACTTGACAGTGAGACCCTTTGTTTGAGAGGAGATGAAGAAAAGTTCCTTGGTAGTTTGCAAAGTCAGTCATTCAAAGGAACGTTGTGATATAGGTAAGCTTGTTTTATGTTTGGATGTGGTGAGAATTTTTTTAATTTGTATTATCAAATAGACTTCATTTAGGATATTTCATGTTAAAACATTTTAAAATAAATAAAATTAAGGTGTATCCATTCTGAAAGCTATCACTACAAGAGTGCTATGGTGTCTCATTGACTACCAGAGCTTCGTGAAAGTGTGTCTGGAAATTATTGGATTTCCTGTTCATCTGTTGACTTGCTGCTCGTTGCATTCAATCAATATGTCATGCAATATTTGCTTTTTAGGTGTACAGGATAGAAATTAAGTCATATTGCCTCGCAATTAATTTTGTCTGATCTGTGTTCTATATTGTCCTTGTATTACCTTTATACCTTTTTTTAAGAATATTAATTAATTGGGGTGGGTGGTAGCGCAGTAGAACATTTGGACTTTGCAGCCAAAGTTCCAGAGTTCAAAGCCGCCACAGAAGCCTGGCATCAATGTTTGCAAAAGTTACATTTCTTTTTGTATACTTAGTCAGCCATCTCTTTTTGCATTATTCTCTTGTTCCAAGAGCTGTGACAAGAGGAATCCCCTGATTCCATAGTAATCTTTACTTCCATCTGACCCTGTCCTCTGACCTCTGTCCTCTGCTCCTGTAGTCTGACCTCTGCTCCTGTACTCTGACCTCTGGCCTCTGCTCCTGTACTCTGACCTCTGGCCTCTGCTTCTGTACTCTGACCTCTGGCCTCTGCTCCTGTACTCTGACCTCTGGCCTCTGCTCCTGTACTCTCAAGTAATCACAGAAGCCTGGCATCAATGTTTGCAAAAGTTACATTTTTTACGTGATATTGATAGGAGGCGCTATCTGTAGAGTGGCTATGCAGTTATCATCTTTGGTCAGTCAGTACTAGCCGGGGCTCACAGGTTTACTGCAACATTCAGTGCTACGGATGTTGCAAGTTTCCTCCTGCCCTAAACTGACAAGCCTTGATATAAGTGAAAGACTCTTGGAAGCTGCTCTAAACCACAATTAAAATTTGTTTAAAGTGGGTCTGTGCTTTAATTCACTCCATTGCTACCCCTGTACTGATAAATAGAGGATATTTCATGTGTCTAGTGAAATAGTATGTATCTCTCATCGAGTAACATGGGAAAGGAGATCATTTTCACGAGTGGTGCCGACACAAATGAAAATATAATTTTGTACTTACCGGTATTAGCAAAATAATCTTGAAAACCATCTTTAACAATTTAAATGCTATAAATATAAACAATGTTACACGATCACTGTTACACTTACACTACACCTAATCACAGTATAATGCGTGTGATTCCTGAGTCGTAGCCAAATTATTGACATGCCATGTACTATCTTTCTTTATGCATTTCATCTAATTTCCACACCCTAAGGGCATTCTGTATCAAACAACAGAAATATTTTGATGGATTTAATTATATTAAATAATTATTTCAGATGTGAAATATGTTAAAAAGTGTAAAAGAAATTGACATGGTTGCCTTTGTAATAATTGAAACCCTGCAGGCATTTTGAGAAATGATGTCTTTTTTTTATGTAACTCCAGAATATGTGATTGTGTGTTCAGAATATGTGATTGTGTGTTCCTGTATGATGTCTAATCCTCAAGGTAGATCGGTTTTCTGAGGTAATCATTGCTCGTATTTGCAAACAAACAACTATTTATTAAACCATGCATATGGAATGGTGCGGGAGGTAGCGCAGTGGTAGAACGTTGGACTTCATAGCCAAAGGTTCCAGGTTCGAATCCTGCCCCAGGGGCCCGGCATCAATGTTTGCAATATTGATAAGATTCACTGACTGTAGAGTGGCTATGTAGTTATCATCCTTGGTCTTGTCAGTACCAGCCAGTGCTCGCAGGTTTATTATAACATTCAGCGCTAGGATATTGTGGGTTTACTCCTGCCCTGAACTAAAAAGTAGTGATATTACGGTAGTGAAAGAATCTAGAAAGCGACTCTAAACCCTAATTCCAAAAAATCACTGATCATGTAGTGAATTTCACCATTGTTGATCATTTAAATATTCTAATGTAAGTTATGAAATTCCAGTCGTGAGATATTTAGCTATTTTATTATTAATAATATTGTTTTCTATTATTATTATATTATGATGTTGATCGAACGAGACCAACAAAATCACTTTGAAGAATTGTTGACATTGAAAGATGATCTCCCTATATCCAATTCAATATCATAATTGGCTAATTGGCTTGTATATTGGGATGGATATTGGAACATGATATAGCATTCATTATTTCAAATCAAAGATTGCCCCGATTGGCAGGGTTAATACAGTACTAAGAATAGAATCCAATCTGTCAGGCAGGCTTATAATACTACTGTTGCTGCCTTGTTTGCCATCCGAGCTGAACAAAACAGCTAATATATCACTGTATATAGCTGTAGGACACCAGAAAAATAACTACACCTTCCGCATAGCTCAACATTAGCTAGAAGAAAATAGCTAAATCGCAAGTTAGCATTACACCATTACAACAACAAAATAATGTAATACTGGAATATAGATTCATAAAGTACTATTTCCAAGAAGAAACTGCGAAATGGTTATTCATTTTTATTAGATATACCTAATTTCAAATATATGATTTCATTTTGTATTTCAAACTATGACTAACAATAAGTATTATGTAACCTTCTCCCTGCTGAATAAAATCAAAGTGTTCTATTTCTGTATGTGATCGGGCAACTTAAGTCGCCTTCAGAGCAGGGAGAGGGTTAATATCCTGCCAAATTTAATACTCTAAACGTATGCTCAATGCTTCAATTGATAAATTTGTTGGAGAATTTTGTAGGGAAATGGTTAGCAGGTTGGACCACGAATCCAAAAACTACCGGTAGTTCAAATCTGATCTTTTTCTACACTGTTGGTTCTAGGGGTGTAACGATAAGTCGATAAGTCGACCTATTGCGATAGTGTGTGTCCCGATAGCAATCTTAACAATCGATAACTATTGGCGATAGTATGATTGACTATCGTTAGTTCCGATAGTGTTTTTTTAAGTGTTTTTTTTTATCTCTGCTTATTTTCTGAAACTCCAACTTGTGACATCAATTGCAGCCTAGAGGGGTATTAAAGTCTGAAAATATTGTAAACCAGTGGGATATGCGTGAAATGTAGCTAGTTACTAGGGGTGTAACGATAAGTCGATAAGTTGACCTATTGCGATAGTGTGTGTCCCGATAGTGTAAACTAGTGGGATATGCGTTAAATGTAGCTGGTTACCTAATAAAATATGTTTGACCATGAAATATATGTAAACAAACCTGTAATATTGTATGCATTTTGCATACTCAAGTACTATCATGATACTATCGTGATATCTTTGTCAAATTGTGATAGTATCATCACTATCGTGATAGTAATTCTAACCATCGCAATTCTATCGTGATAGTGAAATTACCTGCGATAGTCACCCCTAGTTGGTTCGTCCACACCAGTCATTGACATATTGAATAGTAACATTGTTCAGTAATATTGTGCTTCCCCGTAATTGCTGAAATCCTTGGAGTCAATAATAACACGTTATCACGAATCAATCCCAGTCATAAATATACAATAATAGCTTTGCATTTATTTATTTCTAAGTAGACTTCTCATGTTTCTTTCTTTCTGAGTGGAGTGTTTGCGCATTTATCTGTTTCGGAGTGGACGCTTCCTTCTCGCATATCGTCGTGCTGCCACAAAAGCCAGAGCCGTGTTAAAATCATTGGCCGCGTTAAAATCATTGGCCCAATCATTGGCATCAATATATGCTGTAGATCTTTTCTGAGCATGGCAACTTCACCAGTCATATACCGGTACATATGCTGTAGATTCCATTGGCTGTTGGTGATCATCTCAGCTTTTAATTTAATATAAATTTTATTCAGCCAATGTTTTGTAAATTTTGTCGGATTCTGATCATATTTGATTGTTTTGTAATTAGTTATGAGCATTGTTCCAATTTTTTTAAGTTGACTTAATCAGTATGAAAGTGTAAACATTTTAATTTAATAAAAAAATAAAAAATTAAAGGCATAATATCATGATTTTATGGTTAAGTGGATGTATTTTGCAGTTGTAGCTAAGAACTAGTCCAAAACAACCATAAATATCTGTGATATTATGCCTTTAAGTTTAAAACAATATTTCATGCAGTTCATTAATTAAAATCTCAGAAAAATTGATTTGCTTATTTAATTCTGTCTCTGGCATATTTCTGGATGAAAAATGTTATTTTACAAAGTTCACATTGGAAATTTAACCCAACTTTAAAAATATATTTCAATATGTCATTGTTGTAGATTTTAAAATGTATTGTATCTATAGATAGTATTTAGTAATACCGTTTAGTACAACAAGGCCGACTGTGGACTGAGCAAGTGCAATGTTATATAAGAATATTCCAATTATTTAAAACCCACACAAAAACTTGATATTTACCAAGCTGTGATAGCGTAATTAGTTTCCTGTAACATAAAGTCTACCCACAAACTCAATTTGACTTCTGTATTTGCTTTTTTCGGTTTCTGCATGGGAAACAATTTCTCGCTTCTCAATTACCACTGCAAAAAGCAATTCAGCGGTTCCAGCTACTTCCTGATATCGCCACTCTGCATGCGGCACGTTTACGACGACCAGCTGTCAGTTGCCGTTAGCGACTCGCTGCAGATTGTTCGCGCGCCCCGTGCCGCAGATAACGGAGGTACACTTCCTCCACGTCGGGTTCCAGCCTTCATCGAGACATGTCATAATCCTGTCACAAGTTAATTGTCGTCGGTGTCCTCCCACGCGCGGGACCATCGTGACGCGGGACACGGAACCTGGCGTGCCGGACCGCTCTGGGTCGTGGTGTCGGGATTGCCGTCCACGTCGATGTAGTTAGCTGTGTTGACATGCCCGCTTCCTGGAGTTTGCAAATAGTCAGTCCAAGTCTTGACACGCGATGTACAGTATGTCTCGTTTCAGAATTGAACACTTTTCTTAAGAAGTTATTTGATAAGAAATTACCCCTGCTATGTCACTACTCCCAGCTCATACTGCCACCCACAAACCACCTCCCTAACCCACCTTATCACCCACTTTCTCCCAACACAAGCTGTGCTTTCTTATCTCAATTTTGTTCCTTATTAATATTTTTATATTTCTTATTGCCACAATATCTACCTTAGGAATACCTCCACCCTGCACCCGGTAACACCCCCACCTATAACCACCTACCACCCACTGCAAGAATAATAATGTGTAGTTGAAGCAGTATACGGCATATACAGCACATCTCCTCCTGCATTAACTACACTATCCAGACATTATATGGATTTGGGGGCATATAAAGTCCATCTGGCAAATAGTGAGCCATGATTTAATGTGTATTTATATCGCACTAGACTTCATGCACAAGGTGGATACTCAAAGTGCTACAGTATCATTACTACTGTTATTGAATTGATGTGCACTCATTAAACCTTCTCAATGCCCTGGGGAGTATACAACCTAAACTGCCATTTCAGGCACTGGCAGTAGGTTACTTTTCTGACATAAAATTGATAGGATGTACTGCGTGTGGCAGATGTACGTACAGTGGCAATGCAGTTATCATCCTTGGTCTGTCAGTACCAGCTGGTGCTCGCAGGTTTACTGCAACATTCAGGGCTACGGACGTTGCAGGTTTCCTACCTGCTCTGCACTGACAAGCTGTGATGTAAGTGAAAGTATCGTAAAAGTGGCAGTGAACCTCAATTAAAAAACAAAACAAAAACACACAAAAAAAACAAAGACATAACAAAACAAATTAAAACAATAAAAATATTTTTTGGGGGAAAACAATCAAAAACCAACTAATTATAAAAAACATTGACCTCTCTTTAGGACACTGTCCTATGTGAGCATGCTCACCATGGACAGACATTTTCAGTGTGCACTCTTCCAGTGTTAAACATCTCACAAAATTGGTTCTCATATTGTCTCTCTTTCTCTCCCATGGTGTGCAGTATTTCTGGGCGAGCTGACAAGAAGAAAGCCGCCCTGATTTTGCATTCCGCACACAGGCTAATTGTCACCGCCTGGACGTGGCGGAACTCCGCGGAACTCCACGCCCGTCAATATCATCCCTGTGTCGTATTACCGCCGCATTCCCGCATCAGGCTCCTTAACTGGCTGGAATTGATCCTCTAGAATTGACTCCCAAAGCCATTACTGCCATTCACCTATGCACATCTGATTACTATGTTATACTATCTGTCCACAGTGATGGCACCCGCAGATGAGAATGCCCGAGTTGTTCCGAGGCAATGAGAAGTTAACATTGCTGTTACATCCCAGCGCGTGCTTTATGCAACGTCGCTATTTGGAAGCGTCGGCCCTGTTTGCTACTACCGTACTTTAAAGTAATTTGATATACTGATGGGAAAAAGTTCATGTGCACCGTGAATTATTACATCTGGTTTGTTTTTAACCCTCTCCATGGTGCAGTCAACCGGAGATACCCTAAAAAGCAGTGCCTGTGACTATTCCAGCATGGAGAGGGTTAAAGGACCATAACGGCACCAGGGAAATTTATTGTTATTGAATATTAAAAAAAATTCTAAATATAATTTTGTTTTCGTGAAAGTATAAATGTAATTTTCCATTAATGTAATTTCCCATTTATGTTTACCGTAATGTAATATAATAATAAATGTTATGATAGTCTGTATTCACCTTGCCTGATGAAATTGAGTAATGAGTGTGTCATCTTCATACCCAATTCGTAATAAACCATCTTGATTTTTCAATAAGGTGCCGTTCCCATGCACTAATGTACACATTAACCCTCTCCCTGCTGAAGGCAACCGTTGATGCCCTAATGAGCAGTGTTTTTATCTAATCCGGCAGGGCGAGGGTTAAACAGTTATTATTCAGATTTGTTATTAAAATCAGCCCCCCAAAAACTAATAGATTTATTGAAATGATATTGAGCATAGTTCTTTATCTTCTCCATGATGGATTATTATATTGATTCAACCATTTGTATTTTTAATTTGTGCAATATTATTATTATTATTTTTAATTTAATTTTTCTTTTTAAATGGAATATTCTATTTTTACCACAAGACTACTAGGGTAATAATGTAGTGTCATGAGCATGCTTTTGAGTGTGGATTTAATGCAATATAAATGTTCATATTATTATTATTATTTATTGATATTTTTTTGTTTTTTTATTGGCAATAAAAGATTCTGCTTTTACCACAAGACTACTATTTAGTGATATTTAGATATTGAGGTATAGAATGTTTAACCACTTCTAGGCATTGTGAAATCAGTAGAAGTGAAGGAATATCGCCTCTGGGTGCCACAATTCTCTTATTACAGAGCCAAGAACAGGACAGCACTCAGACACTGATCCTTTAACCTTCCATCTGCTGGAGGCAGCCGGAGATGCCCTGTTAACCCTCTCCCTGCTGGATTAGGCACAGGCTCTGCTCTTTGGGGCAGCTCAGGTTTGCCTCCTGCATGGAGAGGGTTAATCCGGCATGGAGAAGGTCACAATGTCATGTGTTTTCTAATTAGTTGACAATCTTCGTGTTGCAGCAAAGTTAAAGTCCATAATCACACTATTGCATTGAAGTGGTGAGATCATCTAAATACAAGGGGGTCAAAGGTCACTATTCAGCTTGCTGCAAATTCTGATGCAATTCTCTTTCCCTGAAAAATGTAATTTTTTCAAGATTTATTTTTAAATAATCTATTACGTATTATCTTTATTTCTTAATTAATTGCACCCTACCCTGTGCTCTGGTTAGCACCAATCATAATTACGATGTACCGGTAAGCTTTGTATGCGTGGAGATTCCTGAAATAACTCTTTATTTCCATAACATAGCTAACACACTTGCAGTTTATATTTGAACAGACTTTGGGAGATTCCTTTTTTTTATATTGGTCTTACCACATCAATTTTATAGATTGTTTTTCATATTTTTCTATTTAAAAATAATATTTAATATTGATGATCTTGTGACTTTAATTTCAATTACTGCCATATAAGGGCAATTATGGTAGCTGCCAGTTTGGAGGAGGTTAAATTAACTGTCATTCATTAATTCCCGCCCACTACTATGGAACATGATGTGTATCGATTCAATAACCGTTTTCTCTCCTACACAAATTCAGTCAAATTATCTGGAGCCTTTTTTTTCTGGCAGATTTATCAATCACAGAAAAATATCATTTAACATAAAGGTCTGCAATCAATATATGGAGAAACACAACTGTTTATATGCGTATAACTCATAGCCAATGTTTTACACGTCAGGGGTAATGGGGAAAAGCTGGTGAGAAGTAAATGGCACGCTTGCCACAGATTCGTGATTAGTTTTGTCACTTTTTTAATAATATTTCGAGTTGCTGCATGTTATTTATACAGCTGTTAGATTATCTTTTTAGAAGTTGTAGTTCTAGCAAGTGCTTTCAGTTAAAGAAATTGCTTTTTGTCATTCATTTTTTGCTTAAGTATTTTCTATTTACAACTCGTTCTATGTTATTGTATTATTTTTTAAATTTTATGTTTATCTCCCTTTAAAGATGAAAAAAGGTGAAAATATAGAGAGAAAAAAACAGTGGGACATACAGGAAATGTAGCTTGTTGCCTATTAATATACTTGTGTAAACAAATCAAACATATCTACTTTCAGGTAAAATATGTTTAACCATAAAATATGTCAACTAATTCATTATTGATAAATTTAGTACCATATCTGGGTTAATTTTACTTACATGTAATTTAATTTATTTTAATTTATTTTAATATTTCTTTTCATAAGAAGCTGCCGCATGCAGATAACACTCTGCTTAACAAACACAAGGCAGTTGCTCCTACATAGATAAAAATTAAACCTCAATGAAATATGCATAGCACAACTCAACCTTGAATCAATACCGCGCTCATTAATGGTGCCCGGCTGGAGTCCGATTGAAGTTTGCTACATGAAACACTTCTCTCCCCTGCCCGCCTGACAATTGCGTGGGAGATAACAATGTTATAGTCACAGAGTGCCCGTGGAACTATTGTCGACCTATAAAATTGAAACGAAACAAGTGTTTGCAGTTCGCTCCAGCCTCTTATAATGACCCGTGTCAATACGCGATATTGACAGGAAGTCCCTGCCTTCCAGCCACGTGGGGGTTCCTGACCTTCGTGGGACTGCATTGTCGTCTGTTAGAGGACAGCAGCAGTCTACGACACATCAAAGATAAATTGAAAAATTATTAATGCAAAGTCAATGTACTTTATTATTTAATGTCACAGTGATTTTTTTCTAAAAAAATTTAAATGTTTTTTAAAATATTATTTTTTTTACAATGGTAAATGTTGCTTTAATTGTTTATTTATTCATTTAGAGAATATCAAGACTGCTGGATTGTGTGTTGAAAAATATATAGTTTTGAATATTACCCACTAGATTATTCTGTAGCTTGCATCGTTTTTAATCCAATCTGGAAATAACTGAAAATATAAGTATTTGTATATTTGTTGTAAATAAAATTGTAATACATGTATTCTGTAATGCCACGGTTTTCAGGGAATAGTTACCCTATTAGCAAGTTTTAAACACTGTATTGGAAACACAAAATCAAAGTTATGCAATTTGAATTTATTTATATTAATATTTAAGGGATATAGAGTACGGTCTACCACTATTTGTAGTGTATTAGCACTCTCTATGCTGGAGGTCTATGCTGGAGGCAACCGGAGATGCCATAAAGAGCTGTACATGTGCCTAATCCAGCAAGGAGAGGGTTAAAGTATAGTTTTGCCCTGAACGAGTATAGTCCTAGAGGATGCTGCAGAATTTCTGCAGTGCTTTACACATTTCCATTGCCTAAAATATATGGGCATGCATTTAATTGTCTGATTTCCATGTAAGTGCCTACTTTGAAGGCCATCAGATATGACATTATTTTGTAGGTGTCATTTATTATTTTATAGAAGACCGGCACTTTTCTTGGTAGACTAGCTTTACTATGCATGTAACACTACCATCAACTACAATTCAACAACTTGTAGGAATTCAGTACCTTCCAATGATTAGAATACGTGGAAGTGTCTGCGAGGGAGAGCCTGCTAGTAGCACCCTAGGCAGTGAGAACTGGGGTGAATTGTCTGTACGAGTACTTTTCAGTTATCTCCCCAAGGCCTGACTATACCTTTGTTACGGCATAGACAGGGTCTGTCATCAAGCATACTGTTTGGAAATGTAAACGTTATACTTATAACACTGCCCGAAGATGTAGGCAATGTGCAGACGAAACGTTGCACGTCTTTAAAATCATTCTAGTTATTACATCTTCTAACACTGAGAATCTCTTTCCCCCCCCTCACACTCACACACACACACACACACACACACACACACACACACACACACACACACACACACACGCATGCACACACGCACACGCACACACACACTTAACCTTAGTTACAAAAATCTCAAATGATTTATAATTATTCGTTAAAGAATTGCTAAAAACCCACTATAAAATTGACACCAGGTCATGACCTTCCACAAATGCTCTTGCAACATTCCTGTAATCCACGCAAGTAGTCGGATCAAGTTTTTCTATTCCCAGCACTCCTGCCAGAACCATTTGTACAAATTATATTTGGTTGCCGGGTAAGCTAGCAACCCAGTGGGGGTCGTTCATGTCGTCCACGGAGACGTACACAGCACGTTATTCTCGTGCTGTCGTACGACTGCGCACTCTGACCTATTCTCCAGAAGCCGTGGTCCTCTGGGTACCGGAAGTCGGCTCTTGATGACATCACACCTTTAAACGCCTGCAACTACCCGGAGGCAGGCTGTCAATGAGATATGAAATGTCCGTTACAGAAACTTTATCTTGCGTGGGGGGAAATTACAGTTGATTACCTTTCACATTTTGTGAAGGTGATGCCTTCGTACATTTTTTTACCTGTACTTTTAGTGTGAACATTTGTTTGCAGAACATTCGTAAATACTACCGGGGGTGTGTGGGGTGTGTGTGTGTGTGTGCATATTCTCGAACCGTTCTTACGATCGTACGACAATCTTAACTATTCTTATAGTATGGCTACGGTTACCAGGGGGGCTTATTCTCGAACCGTTCTTACGATCGTACAACAATCTTAACTATTCTTATAGTATGGCTATGGTTACCAGGGGAGCTTATTCTCGAACCGTTCTTACGATCGTACAACAATCTTAACTATTCCTTATATGGCTACGAACTGTTCTTAGAATTTCGTAAGAACGTTTGGAGAACAGGCCCACAGAGGCCATGCTCCCGAAGCTATCGTTTACGCAACAATACTCCTTTGCGGAGGACAATTTGACTCTTTTGGGATCATCAATGTTTCCTCCACGAAAACTTAACGATGTCGATATGTTTACGATAGCTTCGGGAACATGGCCCCTGGTCGGATAGGTATACAGATCACAAATATATAGTATTCTGGTGATTTCATTACAGTAATGCGTTTCTAGTGATGAGAGTCTTTGCATTTTTTCATTTATTTTTCAGACAATGCATGAGTGTGTGCTGAGGTCAAACATGGCGGATGAACCGCGAGAAGGCGAACAGGAACTTCCGGGACGGCAACATTGTACTGGTCATCAAGATTATTTTAATTAAAACAAAGTGGCACGTACATATACAAAAAAAAAAGTTGATTAAACATTGTAATATAGCCAATGTTAGCCATGTATTTTAATTATGAATTTGTACATATGAATCAATACGTATGTTGTTTTTATAAAACAGCGACACGCATATTTTACGTGATAAAATATATTTTTTTAATCGTAATATAGCCATGTATTTTAATTATGAATCTGTACAAATGAAGTCATAGCTACTGTGGCGAAGTAATATGAAATACATCTATAAAAATAATGGTTGAGTTTGCCTTGTTATTAATGCTGGTTATGTAATGGTGGCTGGATGAAGACTGACAGACTATATTGTATAGTGGCTTGGTGAAACCGTTCTGATGGTTCAAATTGCAATGTAAAGGAAGAACGATGGTACATGATAGTTTTCAATGTTACACAGCACCAATTGTCTGTATACTGAGTCATACAAGCACACAGTGGAATTGCCGTAGAATTGTATCTACCCGTGTCTCAAAGTTACAATTATTTCCAAGGAGCCATTTGGCTCGTTCATGGCCAGAAATACTTAAATAAGTGAAATATTGGTAGCCAAATGTAAAATTAGGTCGCCATGGCTCCCAAATTAGTGCTAAATTGAGCCCTGATACCTGAGTACCATACAGCTGTGAAAAGTGAATGTGGAAGTCCAAAATACAAGATTGTATCTATGTCAAGTAAACTACTTATTAGTATTGCAGTTGTACCTAGGAACTAGTCCAAAACGAGCACAATTATCTGGGATAGTAGTATTCCAACATTAATCAATGGAACAGGAACTGATCTAATAGCGGCCGCACACTAGCGATTTTCGTCGCCGATTTCCGTCGGGTTTCGGTCGTCTAGTGTGCGGTGCTCCAAATATCAGAACATGCTAGATAATTGTGCGATCGGTCGGCGACACTAAAAATCGCAGTCGCCGGCCAGCGCACACTTGCGACTTTCCGTCGGCCGGCACAAATCGGCGGTCAGCATTAAATAGCAACTGAGACAATCCAATATTTAATATTAATTAGATAGATTAAATGATGCAAAATAAATACTGTATTGCATATGTAGGGCTAGCATTTAGTCTATGACTCTCAGAGACAAATTTAACAGTGGTATACATTTTGCACATAATATTATTTTAATATGTTATCTCTACTGCATACAGGGCCCGAGACTACGAATCTTTTCTTAGTACGATTCCATGCTTATCTCAAAGGTTTATTGACAAATCTCAATATAAAATCTGAACTTGAGCATGAAATCGTACTCAAAAAGTTTCATAATCTCGGGGCCTGGATGCAGTAAAGATCGACGGTATTATTATTTATATCCTGAAATACTACTACATTGTAATCACTTTAATGATATATTTATGGAGACAGTGCATGGAAACATATCTTACGTCAGAATCAATGTCGGAATTAAGTTACACGTTTTACATTTCAGGTTATGGTCCAAACAGAGTTACCATTCCGGATAGGACTCCATTCCACGCCTCGACATTTCAGATCGACCTTAATCAACACACTCACCAGCTGGAGAGAGCTTGGCTCAAATTCTGCACGAACATTTCTCATAATTTGGGATACAACAGATACGAAAGCCAAAGAGGGAGACTACAGCTTTACATAATTCAAAACGAGGTTGGTCCCGCAAAACCCAACCGCCATCTTGTTTTAAGTCGTCCAATCAAATCACTGTCGTCTGCTTGTACAAATTTAGAGGTGACGGAATCTTTACGTGAAAATTACACTGGAAAAGTGACGTTTGTGGCTGTGTTTATCAGCGGAGCCAGAAATCGGGAACAATTGGACAGAAAATCGGTCATGTCCAACATAAAGTCAACTCTGTTTATGAACTTAGTCCAGAATGAAAACGAGGCTCCGCGAGAGAAGAGAGCCACCGGAAGGAACGACTGCACGGTAAAAGACGGTGAAACTAGATGTTGTAGATATCATACCTATATTTCCTTCAAGGAAATTCATTGGGACGACTGGGTTATCGCCCCTAAAGGATATGATGCGTATTATTGTGCGGGAGATTGCCCACATAGATATAAAATTGCACATACGTTCGCGGGGATAAAGTCACTGTTGCATTTAATCAACGCGTCTCGTATTCCTGCACCAACGTGCACGGCGACGCGACTTCGTCCGCTGACGTTGTTGCACTTGGACGATACCGGCATGATGACGTATCAGGACCATCCAGACATGATTGTGGAAGATTGTAAATGCTCTTGACGAAACACATGACTAGGATTATACAATCTTACTGCTGCATTCATCTAGTCAATGTCCAAGACTCTGGAGGGAATTCTATTTTTCATTTTTAATTGTTGGGTTGTTTTCCTCTCTCTCTTTTTTTTATGTTGTTAACTTTTTGTATTTTCATTTTGTAATATATACATTATATTGTTAAAGTTGAAAAACACAATGAAAACGGCCAGAATAAACGTGTCTGACGTAATGTGCTCATCAGAGTTCCTTACGGGTGAAAAGCATATTCCGGTCCTTATACATTGTATTTTTCTACTTTGTCTATATATGTATAGTACACTTTATTCTACAATATATTATGTTCAGATTTTTTAAGAGGAAAAATCTCAAAAGAACATGCGAAGATCCAGACAAAAATCGAAAGGAAAGTTGTCTCCGACGTCTATGACAGTGACTTTAAAAGAGGGTTCGAATCGAATTCGTAAATGTATATTTTCGGAATTTTCCTGTAATAGTTTGTATGGTCTTTCTCGTCCTCTAGGAAAGTGTCAATATCTGGTCTTAACAATTCGGCATTTGCTAAATGGCATGTAACTGTTGGTATGCTAATACAAGACGAGTCATTGACAACCAAGTAGGTCTAATTTCACATGAGTGTTAGACGTAAAGCTGTGTTTCTATATTTTATCAAAACATACTGAATACTTATTATATACCAGATGTTGATTAACATTTACGAAACTAGTATATGCCATTGTGACATATTAAGGACGTTGTTTTGAGATTACTTGCCTGAAAACAATGAATAATGTTTTCAAATTCTAACGATGCGTTTTCCAAAGGCAATGTTTTGAAATTGTGTCGATAGATTTCAAAGGGCACACTCTTGATAGTAAGGACCAACTTCACAAACTTAATAGAAGATATCTCGACTTCTGTGGATCATACTAAGTTATACTACTAGCTGTACATGTTGTTATATTTACAAAAGTGTATATGTATAAATATAATGTAAATACAGATTATTTATTTATTTTATTTATTTATGTATTTATTTACATACTTACATACCAAGTGTACACTATTTATGTGAAGATGTTATCACTATTTAAGCTGTTTATTTTAATCAGTTTAGGTATTTTTATCATCAGGGATATTGCTTGCAATTATTGTATATTAGACGTAGATGAGGGTAACATGTTTTATTGGACACTAAAGCTGTTCTTGTGTGAGGTCATCTCTTCTATTTGAGATACTGTTTAGATCGGTAGTTTTCATATTATTAAAATTATTCGACGGTTATTGAATTGAGGGACCAGCCCATATATATATATATGTATATCTTTAACTGAGTTACATGTCCATATACTGATGACAAATGAACGTGTACATATGCTTGTATATCTCATGAAACTTGACGTCAGAGCAAATCCCATCTCCGTCCTTCGCTATTAAAAAATCATGATATTTATTTATTTATTTATTTATTTTTGTGCTCAAAAATTAATTTTCTCATAATCTACATACATAATTATTCCATTTATGACTGTGTTCTATGATATTATTTAATAGCGAATGATAACATTTTACTGTTTGTTATTACTCAATAATGAATTATTTCATAATATAAATACACACACAAACAATATATTCAAATTTGGACAATGTTATGAAATATTATTGAATGATATGATTTTACCAGTTTTCCTGGTCATTCCATACTTTGAAAAGCTCATCAGCTTTATTATTATCATTGTGACCTGAGCATGGTCGCTAACAAGTATAACAATTTAATATCAAAGAATAGAATCTAATTAAATAAATCTTTGTTCGTTTCTGCTATTCGTGTTTGTTGAAATAGTACCGGAAACGAACCGAGGTTTAACTTGAATTGGATTGCGAGAAATGTAGCATTCTTGCCAAAGGTGAACATGTGTTAATAATATATATTCCGATTGCTTCTTACACTCTGTGATACAGAGGTCCCACGTGACCAATTGAATAAATCATGTTCCTCCTTAACTATTGATATTTGTTATTTGCTTGTCTATTCTCAATATACAATGAAGATCACGAGCCTTGTCTTGAAGAGATACGGAAGATATCTACTGGTGGATATAATAAAATAATTCAATGAATTCACTACACAACGCAGTCGTCATCCTTGGTTAGTCAGTACCAGCAGATTCGCGCATGTTTACTGCAACTCTCTGCGCTACAAGTAGGCCTATTGTAGGTGTCCTCCTGCTAGAATTCGTCACGTATAGGTGAAAGATTCCATCCGTGAAGTAAAAATAATAATTGACTCCCTTCGGCCATAAAGTAACCATGACAGCCGCGATGTCATAATTTTTTACGGCGGATAATAAGTAGCAAATAAAAGAAAACAGTATAAGCTTTGGTCCACATCACATTACACTGGCTAGTGTAGCGTCACGAACATGCGCACGAAGCACGAAAGCTTGTCTAGCAACAACTAGACTTGCGCAATGACACTTCCGGGATAAACTAGGGTAACCGCCCGAAGTAAGCCTCTGCCTCATGCACTTCGAATATATCGTGAAATCCCTCGTACCGGTGTACGTAGGCCTACTGTATGCAAGCTAAACCCTAACTTATACGTGACCCCGCGCAGCGCTACGATATTTCTGCAGAACGAACACATGCAACTGTTTTGACAAGACTACCATAATATACAGACTTGCTATGTTCCAAATATATTAGTACAACTCTACATTTGCTCGCATTTCACGGTTATTCAGCTTCATTATGAATGTTCAATACGGTGTCAAGAGTAAAGGCCCGTCTACACTATCAACATTTCACCAACATTTCACCAACATTTGTAATCCGACACTGTGGGCGTATTCGCAACCACGTTCTCGAGTTGACACGACACGAGAACGGGGTTTCGAACATCGAAAACCAACACGCGA
>JAVCKZ010030895.1:0-19464 GCA_034780755.1 Lepetodrilus elevatus | reverse complement strand
ATGAACGTCATATGGGCAAACTACTTTATTTCCCATGAAGTCAAGTCCGTCCCAACGTCATCCATTTTCTAGCCTAATCACTGACGTCACAGACGATTATGCTTACTCATCTCCGACCGACAGTAAAATCTATGATAAATTTTATGGTTCACACCAAAGCAACCGTCATCACACAATCTCGTGAAGTGCAGTTACAACTTACTCGCATAATACATAACAACTCTGTGTCTTACCAACAGTCAGCAGTACTTTCCAACATTGGCTTCATGTCATATTCCAACTTTTCCCGCTGCAACTTTTACGTATTTAGCAACGGACGACATTGTGATAGTTGACCTTGTTACTCAATCTCCACATTGTCATAGTTACCTTCCGTGAATAGTTTTTGAAAATGATTGGATATGGTGCTAAAACGTTGTGTTTTGCTAGTTGTGAATGTCAATATAAGGAATGACGTCAGAAGCCACTTGCTTTATGGCCTGATGAAGGCAAGTTGGTTCACATGAGCAAATTTTCCATAAAGAGCTTTTCCAGAACCCACATTGGGCAATAAAGCAAGTGGCTTCTGATGTCATTCGTTAAATATACCCTGTGGAATGAAGCTTTAATTAATTCTCTCTCATTCTCAGGCTCCACAATGGAAAATAACGGTAAAAAGTTGAAAATATAAATTCTGCATCATTCACAATAGATCGGTTCCATAAAACAGAATCTTCCAACATACACATGCCGCACAGGTAGCAGATTCTGTTTTATAAAGCTGATCAATGGCGATTGATGCAGAAATGGCATACAGTATTCAGTCACTATGTGGTGGCATATGCTCCCGTGCATTGCATGGTTGACTGCTCAGGTTAAAGTGAAACATTCGTGGATGGGTGACTGAGAATCTGATTGTATCTAGGATTCATTCCTGCCCAACACTGAATCACAGGCTGAATTCACCTTAGGCAAGTGGCTGAATTTGAAAATTCTTCTTCACCCAGCGGAGAATGGGTACCCGGAAGGACGAGATGGACATGTGAATGATAACCTTGAATGGCATCTTGGGTTGTATACTCCTCAGGGAGTTGAGAAGGAATTGAGTGTACAGATCCGTTGACCGGGGTAATAATGTAGTGCCATGAGCATATGTAAGAAATGTAATATTATAATAATTATTATTATTTAATATTATGTAGAACGATGCAGAGTCCATGTAGGATGTTTTAGTCATATGAATGCTTTACTGTTTCGGATGTCAGTTTTCACTGGGGGTTACAATTCTTGTTTATTTGCATTTTAAAGTAGGTACATCAGTCTTCTGGATCCTAGATTGCAAAACATGTACTCACAAATGTTTTTTGTCATCTCAGGGCCTATAGCTCTACCATAAACTATACAGATCACTGAAATACCATCGGAAATTACTTGCATTACTTTATATTTTTTTACATCGTACTTTCAGATTCACAAAGATGCGTTCAGACATCTGAAATGAATAACACAGCAACAAGAAAAAGATGTACATGTTTTATTTCAATGCCAGAAATAAATATCTCATGATTGAAGTTTCTATACACAGTGTAAAACATGAAGTGTCTAGACATTTAGTAGCCCTGTGGCCTCCCAGACTAACCCCCCACCCCACCCCGCCCCAATCCCAGTCCCTCCCATCCCTGTGTTGGCCTAATTGCACGACTGACTTACAGACCAGCCCACCAGGCAGTGATTTCACCCCGTGGCACAAGCTGATGTAGGGGTGTGGTAGGGTGGCACATACTGCTTTCCTCACAGCCAACTATTTTTATAAAACTAGTAAAGGAAGACAGCGACGGGAGAACGAGTATTGCTGAAATGGGTTTCGATTTCAGGAGTGAGCGATTCTGGAGATTAACGTTGCTGCAGGAATCTTCCACCCATTTGCGACGATCGATTTCATGATTGTCATTCCGAAGTTCGATTGTGAACAAGGGGAGACGACTGAAATTCCAAGAGGGTAATGCTTCCGGGTGATCATATGGACTTTTAAGTACGAGTTTTGCTGCCGTGTTAGATTACATTGTCAACAGTGAGATGAGTATATGATAAACAAAAATAAAACTTCTTAGACGGGATTCTTACATCTTTGGAGAAAGATAATGACCACTGTATTACCTGTGCTCCAACCCACATACTAGTACCCTTCCTTCGCAACCCTAACAAAATCATTCATTGTAAACAGTGGTTCCATATGTCTCTCAAAATGACCAGACCTCCAAAATATCTTATCGCCTATTGAGAAATGAACATAAAATCGGTATGCGAAAATTGACTAAATCTCTACGCCTATGAATCGGTCGAGAATGTGAACAAAATCTCACTTCCATGATATGTTCTGGTTGTAACTGTAGATAGCTGTTTGGAAAGCAGTATAGTGGCGCCCTAACAACCTGAATGGAAGAGACAACACTGTAGCAATTCAGTAACAGATATATGTGCAACACAGGTTCAATACGAATATGTACACTGTCGTACAAGCGACTGCAAGTTAGAATGCATTCACTAAATTGTCAGTTCACAAAATTGTCAGGTAATAATAATATACTGTTTGGAAATAAGAACACTGAAATGTCATATGTCATAAATAAGAACCTTCGTAACCATGGTTAACACAAACAACGCTTACACGGAAAATACAAACGGTTCGAAAGATTCTGCAAGTGCTAAATATTCTGCCAACGTTCAAGTATGCAATGAAGTGTTAGAGCAAGTCTTCTTTGGAATCTTTGCATTGTAGCTAAGCTTGGAAGATATTAAAATGCTGAAATATGCAACTCACAGAAACTTTGTGAATTAAATTTGTATATGAAATTGAAAGTTGGCAAAACAGGACCCCTTATTAGTAGATGCAGAATTCATCAGAACACGATTTTCACATTTGTAAATTGAGAAAACTTTATGAAGGGACGTAAAAAGAAAGAGTGGATAAACTATCTATTTAACTGAAATGCACATTAAATCAATTTCAATCCAATTATTTGACCAAAGGAGTTCTCACCCACAAATCTCACCAGGGAACACGGTCAACATTAATGTCTTTCCAACAGTTTCCATTGTCGTGATCCTACAACCATAATGTCACTTCATGTGTAGCTTTGGTGTCATTCAAATACAGATCATTTCCATTGTGGAACAGTCCTTTCAGATATCTACGAGTTTTCGAGTGGACAAGTATGTCGACCTGTCGAAACTAAATCTACATTACTAAATAAATTAGTAAAGCGACAATAAATATATAGCATATCTCACTTCGTAATGGTTCAACCAAAACAATCTTGGCGCACATACAAGAGTGAACATTCAACAGAATTCAATTGGAAAACATGCGATTGAAATATATAACCCAATATATTCCACGACCTGTGTACAAATACATATAGAATGTTCATGTATGCAAATGAACTGATGACTATGAAAACAAACATATAATACATAAACCCACTTTCTTTAATTGCTTGAAATATTTTTAAACTGAACATTCTTACATAGAAATTCATTCAGCCATCATGTAAGAAGTTGGCATTTGTTCACTTGTATCCTATTATAAGAAGTTGGCATTTGTTCACTTGTATCCTATTATAAGACAAACTTTATTGATACATCTGAACGAAATCCAACAATTACATTGGTGCTGTTTTTGCAAGACGATTCACATGAACGAACCATTTGGACACTGTTGGTCATCATTTACTTAAAACTAATGATAAACAAATGAATGCAGTAGCTGTAATGTTAACCTATGGTCATTCTGTAATTATTGCAGATTGGCATATAAATTAATACGAAATTTTATGTATATTCTCAGCTTTTAATATAAATCTCTCCTATTATCAAAGTCTCTGAAGTGTTTATCATTTCTTTCAATTTTCAGTTATATAAAATGTCAAAGGCCTCATAAGCATTGCTAGCTTTAGAAGAGAAAGCCATATAATGTCAAGGTCACTGGGTCATTCCCATAAAGCAGGTATATCTTGAAACCAGACAGTTTTATTAATGCTACAACATTAAAGTGACAATTAAACATCCGTCATGATTACCGTATTTTAAAACTTTCCCACCTCAGTATTTTTCTACAGTATTTAGTATTCGTAAATTCTGCATAGAATAATTATTATTATTTCTAAAACTAAATATATCATTGATTGCGACTTTGTCAGAGTCAAAGCCAACATGAAAAACAACAACTACAAACAGGTAACAGTACTTGGCATAACGTGGTAAGAAGTTTATATTTCCGCCAGTAAGCAATTAACTGTTTTGTATGTGCGATCCTGTATTGCTTCATATAGCACAAGTCCAATAGACATTCAATATAAACAAAATCTAAATTTGTTTGGCGTTCACCACTTTCCAACATGAAGATCTAGCAAGATTCTGTTTGAAAATTGACAAGCAATAAAACAGGAGCTTACAAAAGCTTGCCCGATTAGTTCCGTCTCTCAAACATGCTGGGCAATGTTGACTGGTTCCAGTCTTGGAGGTAATTTGTTACATCAATTGGTTATTCATCTCATGATCACAATACACTCCATAGACTGCTACCAGTCAACATTGACAGTTGACAAGCATTGATCTCATTGGCAAATAGAGAGTTTCGAAAGGACAAACATTTTGAATTTTGTTTAAATTTTATATCCTATAATACTGAAGCTCGTTTGTCAGGTAATTTCCCTAGAGTTATAGAAAAAAAGCTACAAAGCAATATCACCCCCTAAAAAAAAGTGCATAATGACCAAACTAACTAAAACAAATTGAAGACACGACATATTTGGAAAAGCACTAGAAGGTAGTCCATTAAAATGGTCAATGTAGCTGCTTAATATCAACTTAAACACCATTAACACTTGGAATAGAATCCATCCATACAGATTTACAGTGTAGGAATAGCACTAGCGACAACCTTATCTGATTTACTCACTAAAGTGCTTCAAATGAGTATTCTATCTTTCCACCTTGCAGTTTCATTTATTTATTTTAAATGACAGCGTTACAGATGTAATTGAAAGTGAAAAGAAATCATACCACCAATTGTATAGCAATTTGGCCGACTAGCCCATGGTTGAATGAATGTAAATGGATTTCATATAAATTTAAGGAGGAAAATCATGACGTATCTAAAATGGCAAAGGCCAATATCATCTCGAAATAATTGTACACTTAGGCAATTCATCTCAAAATAATTGTACACTTAGGAAATTCATCCCTATAGCCAAAGGTATCTACAATATCATAACAGGTTAAAAAATAACACTACGGTATTTGTAAAAACTTGCCATAAAAGTTGATATAATCATAAAAGACATGGGGCATTACTTCTTGGAAAATCTTGTACACAAATTAGTGGGAAAGTAAACTCATATGCTTATGCTTATATGTGTGATACATCCACACATTTCATCCTACTGATAACAGGATACATCCCAAAAGCCCAACTGCAATATTAACCAAACGATTGCACAAAACTTTATATAAAAAAAAATTAAAATCCCAACATGTTGAATTTTTCAAAGAATAAACCTGACCCAACATTGTTAGCACTCAAAAGCAGGCTGGCTTATTCCAAACCTACATTTTGATGCGCTAGCTCGAGACCACACAATTCTGAAACAGATTTGTTTCGAGGACCTGGCCTCAAGTAGTATGTATGTAAGTGCTTGCTGTCATCCAAGATTAATATAAATACACAAAACGGGACAGTGCAAGCAGCAGCAACCTCTTCTTATACAAGAGACAGATGGAACATCAAGACTCAATATGACTAGTAACATAGCCTCGTCGGCTTAAAGCAAGGACAATGTATTTCTTGGTACACGGCCTCAACATATCCACTCCACACCCTCTACAAATCCTCACAATTTAACCCCCTTGCTGCTGGAGGCAACCACAGGTTCCCTACAGAGCAGTGGCTGACAAACTTCCAGCAGAAGCATGGTTAAAGGTCTGGGTAAATGATAATCTTTCAAAAATAAACTGAATTACAAGGTTTTCTGTTAAACAGAAATATTCCACCTCTGATGATAAACTAATGTCAAGAGTGACTTTCTAAGAGACTTCATAAAATTCTTTATATAGATATACGGTATATATAGATCGGCAGTACTAGTTTTGATATTGTGATTAAAGTACATCTAAAAAGCGCTTAAAATAGAGACATGGATAACAAATGTAAAATATACGGACTATGATAAGCCTGTTATCAAGTTATTTGCATGTATTTAGCACCTTATATACTCAAAAGCTATTTGACAAATATATAGAAGTAATATAAGATAATCAAAACTTTTCTATTGTTTACATACCATATTTCACCCCCCACCCCACCCACCCCTTATTGCGATCAGGAACCTGTTCCATGAAACAATTGTAGCACTACGACAATAACCGTACACAAGTATCGACGCAAAGACTGTCATAGTGGTACAAATCCTTCTACAGAACAGGAAACGGTGCCGGGGTCAGCATGGTAACCCCAGTATCCAGGCAACAATCCCTTAACCCTACCCATGCTGAAGGCAACTGGAGATGCCCTAAAGAGCCATGCCAGCTGGGAGCGAGGTACCACACTCAATCAGAGATAAGTAATTCTCAGAAGATTTATTTCACTTGTGTGGTTATAATAACTGCATTGAGGTCTTGTGCTGAGTTATACTTTTGATAAAGTTCCTCGGTACTGTTCCACGGAATTGTCGTAGCGCTACGCGTTGTGACTCTCCGTGCAAGTACAGCCAGTCACAACTCTTGTAGCGCTACGACCCCTCATTGAAACACGACCCTGGTAAAAAAAAAACTATCCTAAAAATGTTCGAAAACCTATTTCCATCACATTTTTAGAATTGATCAGAAAAAAAATACAATAAAATAATGGTAATCAACAAATATGAAACAAATGTATACATTTAACACAGACAAAATATCATTCAGTTTGTTCACAACTGGCCCTTTAAATAAGTTCATAAAATGCAATGCTGAGTTTCAATATTAATCAACAGATTTATGAAGATGTACATAAATATATCTATTATATATAATATATATCGGTCAGAATACTCTGTCATAAAATTTCGAATACATCTGCTAACCCTCCTTGTATATTTTTCGTTGTGTGTAACCCAAACAAGCTATGAAAAATATCAAAGACATGTGTTAAGATTATTAATCTAAAATACATGTACTGGTATACATCTTTGATTTACATAATACATGTCAGATTTTAAATCGATATAAATAATGGAATTATCTTTTTCCCCCACCAATTCAGGTTTCCTATGAGCAATTCTTGCTAATCCTTTCCAACTGTAAATAACTGGCATATTTTCCAGATATAACATCATTTCATGACAGAAAACGCTGACCCATATATAGTAGCATCACATCAACATGATCATAATGAATTGAAATTTGAGAGAAATTACAAGAATAGATTCCTAGAAGTGGTTGTTGAAGATTTCTGCTTACGTAAAGCTGAAAGTTACCTAGCACCACGGATGCGACTTAGATGAGCAAATAAACACAGCCTTCACTGGGAAAGTCATGGCTAGGGTCTCGATATCAACAAACATTATCTCAGATCTAACTCTTACCACTCGCAACATTATCAACAAAAAGAACAAGGCAGATTGGGCTTTACTTTTAACTCCATTAAATATTATGCAGCTAGCTACCCATTGCCCTAGACATTGAAAATCATGTAAACAAGACGTCTTGAAATATCAATTTAACCATGATCGAGTTGATATTGATAATGCAAAATAAAAATTAACCACATTATGAGTCACCGAAATGAGAGAAAAGAATTAAAGTTTTTTACATTGATTAGTTAGTAACTGATGAATTTCACCTTACTCACATTTTCCAACACATACATCACATTTTATAAGTTACATTATACAAAAAAATGTTATTAAGAACAGCACAGTGAACAGCTGTGCTTTGGGAACAGCACTTTTGATCATATTTAATATCCAGTGAGACTGCAGCAACAGTGTCCTGCCCAGACACACAACATGCACGTTCTCTCACACACAGAAACCAGAATGACGCACACATATATATACCGTCTCCATCGAGGAGCAAATGAATGAATGTAGATTATAACAACGCTTTGTACAGTAGCTGTAGTCATTCTAGTACACGATAATGTTAATATTATGCTTCAGTAGGACACCAGCCTACACTGCAGAACACAGCAAGGCCCTTGAGCAAGGGAGACAACCTACCCTGAGCCAGGGGAGATAATCCAGAGTAACATCCTGCCTTGGAATTGGTATATATAATACTGTTGAGCATGGATTCAGCCCGTCCTTGTATTATTTGCCTTGGAAGAGAGAGAGAGAGAGATGTGTTGTTGTTTATTTATTTTTTTCTTCTGTGTGTTCGTGGACTTCTGTGGAGATAACGTTGGCGTGGATGCTGGTCAAATCTCTTGCAGGTGTTTCGCGGCGAACTCGACTGAGGTAGCAATGCAGTAATGGTCCGACACAGACGGTGAGAAGATGGGAGAAGACATTAACAACAGCAATGACGACACCGACGACACGAGAGAAAAATACATAGAGGCAAGAAGCCCACCAAAGCGGCACGAGACGACAGACCTCGTTCTGTTCGCCACGCAGGGTGAGCGTCGGTAGCTGAGCGAACTCCAAGAGTGAAGCCGTGGACCTTTAAAAAGACGACGCCTGTGCACGAACCTGGTGCAATATTTCCCCCGTCGCGTACAGTTCCGGCGGTCTTGGCCACGGTGATTCTTAAAGGCCCACTACGATCCAGACCTCACTCAGTAGGTATTTGGCAAGCGGATGCATATACATATATAACAGTTACGTTCTTCACTCAGGAGAGTGTTCAATGTTGTTGTTGAACCCTATAGAGGCAAGAATACAGACCTATTGCCCTGCAGTGGTTACGAGTAGAGAGCTAGCGTGGCGTACTGCCAGCAGCGTCTGGACGACACACAATACAAAAAAGGACCATCGTTGCTTGTTCACAAAAATATGCCCACTGCCGTGCACTACATCCACGCAAGTTATCTCCAGTTTTCCAATCACAAGGATGTACAACACACTCTTCCAAAGTTTTCCATGCTAACATGCCTTGGGCTGTACCAATAGCATTGCCTTAAGAATGGTGGTCTCTGTTCTGGAAGTCGCAAAAGAAGAAAAAAAAGTTAACATTTTGATGATTGATCTAATGCTTCCTTATTAATCGCTGAGAATATTTCACCCATATTGTGAATAAAACAAATATGTCTAGGAATTCCAAATACATGTCTAAATTTGCAGCCTCGATATCCGACAATCCGAAAATACATTATTATCACAAATATTGCTTCTAGTTTTCCATTTGTCTGGTATAGCGGAGGATAGAGTAACCGTAAACTAAAAATGTGAACTTACTCGTCTTCTGTGAAATAACCTATCAAAGAATCCCCGTGGGGGAGGGGGAGGTGGCATATCCTCTATAAGGTCTGGGCTGGGGCCACCGTCAATTGCAAACTGATTCAGTTCCTTGAAGCATTCCGTCTCGATCATCTGAAGAGGAAAAACAAAATCAGAGGTTATTCGTAAATTCTTAAAAACAAAAGTAAAAATGAATAACAATATTATGACATTAACCCTCTCCCTGCTGGATTAGGAACAGTCACTGCTCTTTAGGGTATCTCCGGTTGCCTCTAGCGTGGAGAGTTAATCTACTTATTCAACAAGATGGAAATGAAAATATCAATATTTTTAATAATGATTCAATTAATTTTATAATTTATTATTTTGAATTGGGGTTTAGAGCTGCTTTCAAGATTCTTCAACTTATATAACTGCTCATCTGTTTAGGACAGGAGGAAACCTGCAACATCTATAGCGCTGGATGTTGCAGTACACCTGCGAGCACTGGCTGGTACTGACTGACCATGGCACTGCTGGCCAAGGATGTAGTTCATTAATTGAATTAGTGCTTTATGTCGCAGCGGGAATATTTCACCTAGACACAACTTGAAATAAAGAACACCCAAATGGCCGACATAAAAACAGCGATATAAACTAACGTTAAAACTTACTACGTAGCTTGAATAGTGATACAAATAACAAATGTCATGAATTTCTACTAGTCCTTAGGATACCTTTAGCATTGGGAGAAATAGCCCGGGCCAGTGAACTAGTATTAATTTTGATCCCTGAAAAAGTATTGCAACGGGTTATTATCAACGTGGCTGCGTGACGTCACCTCTGTCTGCCAGGGAATGGAGACGCTGCCGGTGTTAAACTTGCTGTAGAAGGTGTCGTCGCTGGCATCCAGATTAACTCCCTTGACCGTGGAGAACTGCTCTATGTCCAGCACGTCCTTGCAGTACACCGCTCTTGGCTGAAACACACAGGGCATATTCGAAACCACAAATTTGACTGAAAAATGTGTTAAATTAATAAATAATTACTTGTCATCGACAGTTTAATATTTTATGGAAATTTTAATCCATTGTTTTTTTACTGAAAGCTGTGTTAAATTAATGAATGAAAGAATGAATGAATGAATGAAATAGTGCTTTATGTTACAGCAGAAATATTTCACCAATAAGCGACGTTAAATTAATAATACAATACTGCTTCAAGGGACATGAATGCATTTCCCTACGGATTTCAATTCATGTATGTATATATTTTTTAATGATTAACATTAATTTTACTGAAAGCCTTGTTGAACTAACGACACATTTTACAGTGCCTTCTTCCAAGGGGAGTCTCTGAACTGTACTCACGTCAGGTACGAATGGTGGCTCACACATGCCAGCTTCCAACCTTCTAAAGTTGATATTTTTGAAGAACGAGTGAGCCTTGATACCATTGGCACCCTCAGAGTTGCACCCGAGTCGTCCCATCGGGTTTTTCTGTAGAAGCTGCAAGATTGGAAACATCACGTCATGAACATATGTGGGACCATAAGAGATGCATTCAAATTCAATTTTTGTTATTAAACACCAAATTCAAACCAAAAGAACTGATGATCCTCCACCATACACAGTGATTTACATAGAACCAATAATAAAATAGGCATAGGTAAAATTACCTATGTGTACGAGTCCTCCTAAATATACTGAATGGTAAAATTTGAAGGAACACTGAATATGTCATCATTTTTTATTATTTTAATAATAAGTGGGTGTGTGAGTGAATTATTGTTTTCCGTCACAGCGGGAATCTTTCACCAATACATGACAAGTAAAGTAGTAGGAGTGAGTAATTGTTTCATGCGATGAGAAAAAGGAGTAGGAAAAGGTTGTTCTAAATATATTTATACAATTTGACTTTATTTGTAAAAAAAATACTTAGGTAAAAGAAGCCATCGACCTGCTAAACATGAACACAAAGAGAAAGCATTATAGCTTAATAAATTTAACATAGTTCTATATCTAATAGGTTTCTGTGTGCACTCACCGCCCGACAGACAGACTGGCAGTCTTCGGAGAACTTGGCAGAGTAGGTTTCTGTGTCTTCCTTCACCCTCCGGTCGACTTCGTCTCGCTTCACCTTCTCTTTCCGCGCTCGAAATGGAGCCTGACAAAACAAAACAAAATCTCATTAAACATCCGTACCATCATACAAATAACACTACTGTCTAAATGGAGACTGAATGATCCGAGACACTATTTTAAATCTAGAAGTGTTAGAGGGAGGTACGACTTACTTTTCCTTCCAACATCTCGTATATAATGCAGCCCAGGCCCCACCAGTCAGGACTGAAGGAGTACCTCTCGTTCTTCACAACTTCTGGAGCTGAAAAAAAACAAGACAACAAATATACTCTCAAGAAGACCTCATTAAATTAGTGCTTTTACCTCAAAGTGGGAATATTTCACCCCTAAAAGATTACATCCGAGACGATTGATAGAACAATTAATACCAATTAAAACAACCCGACTATCAGTACGTACCCATATAACCAACAGTTCCAACTCGGCCACGTATAGACTCTCCTGAGGGTATTTCTACAGCCAGCCCTAAATCTGATATTCTTACATGACCTGCAACAAAAGCATTTATGACAATGGAGGAGTGAACATATACTTTTTTTAAATATTAATTTAAATATTTTCATTTTTTTTGGTTTAAAATCCAATGAAATGTACTTATAATTACTATTAATGCATCATATAACATGTATACTTCAAATTGTGACTGATATTCCTTCTGTACGATCAGCAGTGTTTTGAATGACACCATTACCTGCTGGAGTGAGTGAGTGAGTGAGCGAGGGAGTGAATATGGAGTTTAATGTCGCTACAGCAATCTTTCACCCATTTGCGACGAGAAAACAATTAATTATCGCTGCAGGAATAGTTCACCAAGATGCAATGACAGAAAATAATGACAACAGAAACAGAAGTATGTCTATATTTACTATGATCTCAACTATTTCATCATCATACTTACCAAAGTCATCTAATAAGATATTTTCTGGTTTCAGATCTCTGCAAAACGAAATCGTAAAAGAATTAATTTCATCTATTGATTCACATACATTTGGAAAAATATACATAATATATACAGAACGCACATTATGCTCAGCATCACCACTGAAAGATTCCTCTTGGCTCACCTATAGACTATGTTTTCCCTATGCAGGTTTTCCAACCCACACGTGATTTCCGCTGCATAAAACCACGCCCGTTCTTCTGGGAAGCCTGGGTTGCCCATGTTGTGTATATGGAATTTCAGGTCGCCGCCATTCATTATTGTTAACACCAGACACAGAGCTTCCTTCGTCTCAAATGCATAGGCTAGACTAACCTGTAAGACACGAAATAGATGGACTCAATGCAAGATCAAGCAGTTAACAAATAGCAGTTTCAATCTTTGTTATAAAAGGTTACATTTATTTTGTACCACAAATGACAAATTCTAAATTCTAAATCTTGATTTACTCAAAGGAAGATTTTTTTTGGTAATGAAGATCTAAGGAAACCTCATTTGGGGTCATTCCTGTTGACCTTTCGTGGACTGAGTAATGCAATAGAAGTTAATAAATTTCCAATCAAATTAAGACATACCAGTTAACATGCAAATACGATTCAATAGGAAGTTTATCCAATTGCCTAAAATCAAATCAGATGAGGCCATTGAAATGTTCAGAAAAGGTCGTTTCAGATGAGGTCACTCGAAAGGTTCAGAAAATGTCGATGGGACAAAGACACAAAGGTAGCTTGGCATTGCAGTACAACTGGAAACCAACCAAGACTGACTTTCTTTTTCTGCTTGGTACATGCTGGACAGAGCTCTAGACTAATATATGCCTGACATACAGGGGCAAGTTAAACTTACTTTTTAACATTTATCACCTTTGGTGCCTTTGCTACTTGCCCTGACTTGCCCCGCAGACAAGTTGGGGCCATTGCTACTTGCCCTGACTTGCCTCAATGGCAAGTAACTCAGAATGCTAGTCTAGAGCTCTGCTGGGGCTTGGTTTTCGACCTACCACAAAGCGAGAGTTTATTTTCTGCAGGATCTGCTTCTCGTTGAGGGCCATTGGCTCGCCCTTCCTCTTCTTGATGCGCTTCTTCTCCAGCTTCTTGCAGGCGTACATCTTGCCCGTGGCCCGCACCTGACATGCGCACACCTCGCCGAAGCCGCCCTTCCCCAGCACTCGGTACATCCGGAACGTGTTCTTCGTTACTGGTTGACTGAAAATGTGGAATAGTGTTGATGACAACATTTATAGTCGCTTTCTAGAATCTGTCACTAATATCACAACTTGTCAGTTTAGGGCAGGAGGAAACCCGCAACATCAGTAGTGCTGAATGTTGCAGTAAAACTGTGTTAATAGTAATCATAATAATAATAATAATTATAATAATAGTACATTTACATGCAAAATACATCCATACAAAGTGTATGTTCAAAGTGCATCTAGGTAGTGAAAGAGTTTGAATTACAGTGCTCCCTCGATCGATATAACGCCCTTCGATGCACAGCGAATTCGGATACAACGCAGACCCCATTTAAAAATAAAAAAATAGATTAAATGTTTTCTCTCCAATTATATTCGTTGATATAACGCGGGTATTATAACGCAGGTGGCATGTCATGGACCCCAACTTCAGCATTATATCGAGGGAGCACTGTATTATTATTATTATATTATAGTGACATTTCATATGTTAATATTATAATATTTGCAGTTATGTATTACAGTATTATAATATTTGCAGTTAACCTAAATACCACATGCTAGCACTGATTTAAATAGTGATGGCACTTCATAAATAAAATTATTATTTTTATATGAAATTAAAATTTGGCACGTTTGAGCACAGCACTCGCTGATAATGAATTCACTGCATGCGTAATGATGACGAGGAATAAATCATTTTACATTTATTCAGTTCGTAGAAGTTTTTTACCTCACATTAATCGAAGCAAACATAAAATATCTCAAATTGGATCAACTTTATGCACTGGCAAACATGAGTGTAGTATCTATAAAAATAATTCAGTTTATTCATCAGTGTCCTTGGAAAATCAGACAAGATTCTTCTATGCTCATTGATAACATTTTATTTTTTTATTTTCCATAAATAAAACATTTTGGTCTTTTTATGATCCGTGAATATGCATGCATTTATAGGATATGTACTGACATGGAAAATTGCAATATCGTCAGGGATATATTGCCAGAATATTGTCTTTAAAAAAATGTTAACTCCAAAACCGCTTGCTCATTCGTGATTAAGTGACCCATTTATCCGCATTCGTAGATGATATTTCATTTCCTTATCACGAGCAATGTTCGGCATTTCAGTGTAGCTACACTTAACAAGATGAGTATTATATTAGGTGCTACTGTAGTGTTGAAATGCACGAGAGGGTTTACTTTAAATAGATTAGCAAAGTAATCTTTAAAGCCGCTCTAAATCCTAGCATACACACACACAAAAAAAAGGGTTTTAAATCAAATGTCAGATTATGTTATCGGTGTTTGTTATAAATCAAATCCGACGAGTCTACAAAATTAGTTGAATTATTTATGGTATCATTTTTTCCAAGACAAAAAGAAATAAAGATTATTTTAAATCTTTCATTATTTGTTACACCTTTAATCGGAGATGCCCTAATGAGCAGTGTTTTTCTCTATTCCAGCAGGGAGAAGGTTAAAGAATATGTGTTACATATTTGTAAATATAACCATATCGCAGTAAGGAAAAGTACTATTTTGCATACTTCATGTTATAAATTATTTAGTACCGGTTTTTTTTTGTACTTTTAGTTCTTTGTTCTTGCCATTAAAAATGTTAAATGATTCAAATGAATTTTTCTTTTTAATTTTTTTTTTCAATCTTGAATAATATAATACGTTTGTTTGTTATCGTTACGATCGCTACATCGCCTCATTACCGCCTTGTGAACCACACCTGTAACTTGTTCAGATATCCCTCCCCATAGATCTCTATTGATCTCCATTGACCCCCAAAATTGACCCCGGTCAAGGTCATCTGCACAGAATTGATTCTTGGTCGATCGGTTCAATGGCCATCACGTGAATCAGGTTTTGAAATACTATCTGTACATATCACAACTTAGTGATAGACAGCTATTTAACTTGAAACCTGCCTTATATATTTTTTATATTACCACAGTGTTGCGCAAGTTTAATGATGTACTTTTCATGGCAAATTTATGAAAATGTGTGGGTAGCTCATCTGGTCTGCACACTCAAATCCCCCCTCCCACACCCACAAACTGTGAGACTGTGGTATCTTTAACCCTCTCTATGCTGGTGGCAACCAGAGATGCCCTAAAGAACAATGTCGCTGCCTAATCCAGCTGGGAAGGGGTTCATTTGATGTTTTAATTATTAAAATATTATATTCATTATTATTAAACTTTGGATTTGAAATATGTATGATTTCATAGACTAATTAATTGGTTAGATGTAGCATAATAGAACCAGAGGCAGAGGTGAAGCTTTGTATTACATTAAAGTTTAGGAATAATAACATATTGTTCATGTATATAATAACTCCCTCCATGGCCTAAAGCTTGGAGAGCAGTAGCTCAAGGTATACATGGTTTGAGCCCAGGCTACGTCATACCAAAATATGTTAAAAGGTGGTAGTTGTTGTTCCCCTGCTTAGCATTCTGCATTATGCCTCTCCCATCTTTAGGACATCTCCGGTTGCCTACAGTATGGAGAGAGTTAACCCTTTATCTGCTAGATTAGGCACACACACACACACACACACACACCTCTCTCTTTAGGGCATCTCCAGTTGCCTACAGCATGGAGAGGGTTAAAGGAGCAAAGCAAGGACTGGCTACCTTGGAGTCGATTAGTGATGCATCCGAGTGTGTATCCCTGTTTTAATTGTCAGGATATTCCATGAACTAGCACCAACAGCCGGTGGAAATATAGCATAGCTTAACCCTTTCCCTGCTAGATTAGATAAACATTAGATAGACAGACACTGCACTTTAGGGCATCTCCTGTTGCCTCCACCTTGGAGAAAGTTAAGCAATAAGGCATGTGATGTGTCTACACACAAAACATGACAGCCATGATAATAGGTGAAAGAATCCTGAAAGCGGCTCTAAACCCCAATTCAACCAACCAACCACCCAAGCATGTATAATGTATACATTCTTTATTTATTTTTTTTTTTTTCCAAATCTATGCAACGTCCTACACTACTTCAATAGCAACCACAACCAGATGTGGCTTTGTCACACTTTTGCTGAGTTGGCGGTTAATTCTTCTAATACCGCAGCCACATCTAGACGTATAATACATTGAGCTTTAGTGAAATTGTTAGACGTCTCTATGTAATCATGATAATTAGGATATTTGGGGTTACAGTTAGCTAGGCTCGTTAGTGATTGTAGTACAGCTTCTGTCTCAGTAAACCTGTTTTGTTTAACCCTCTCCCTGCTGAATAATAATAATAATAATAATAATAATAATAATTCTATTAGGCATAGTCACTCCTCTTTAGGACATTTTTGATTGCCTTCAGCATGGAGAGGGTTAATTTACATAGATGCTGATAGTAAAATACAAAATATATCTAAAAACATGATATTAACTTTTGTTAGTAAAGTAGATAATATATCCCAAAGATAATGTTTATTTTTTTTAAAATCTGTAACAATGTACATGTGTACAGTTAACAGTTGAAATAAAAAAGAAAAAATACTACAGATGTAAAGAATTTCAATATTAATAATTTAATTTGATGATTTATTTTATTTTATGCATGAATCTATCTGACTATCAGGTAATATTTCGCAAAACTTAATTAAATACTAATAGCTTAATGTTTAATCATTATGTTAAAGAATTTCAATATGATGAATAATGCTAATAATTTAATTTGATGATTTAAAAAAATATTTTACCGGTATGTAATATATAATGAAATATTTAGTTAAAAACTTAATCAAATACTAATAGCTTAATGTTTAATCATATGCAGCTGTGCTGTCTTATGCAATTAAAAGAACATAACTCTAGGTCTATTTCAAGCTAACATTAATTTCAACCTGAGCCACATTCTTCACTATCACCGAGGTTGAGATTTACGTCACGTTAGAGTACAGTAGTATGTGTAGGAACGGCTTAATGGTCACCAAATATGCTAAATCTTTTTTTTTTTAATTTAAAATATTTAAAATTCCTTATATAAAAAACAATTATTCTTATTTGATATTTATATAAATGTTGAAATATCGCATTATTAGTCATTATTATGATTTATATTTTCTTGTGAAATATTTTAAAGCAGTTTTCATTTGATAGTGTAGATCTACCTAACAATGTACAGCAAATGAATGAATGTAGTCACACTATTGATTTCAAACGAGAAAGTGATAACATCATATCTCATTACGACGTAGACAATTGTGTCGCAATCCAATTCGACTGATGCAAGTTTTATTTAAGCCTGACGTAATTTTACGACTGGGTAATGCCCTACTAGCTTGTTTGTTATGCAAACGATACCTATATCTTTGTAAAAGGAACTCCGTTATGCCTTACGCAGCGAAATACAATCGTGACGATGCAATTTCAGTGAATGGGTCTATCCGCAAACCCTATACACGCAACTCGGGCTCGCCGAAAATCCCTGCCACAAAAGAATCTTCTGTTATCAATTTGTTTACAGTTGTAACGCATGTCTGTGTACTAGTACATGTTTCGATTTGAGCCGAGCGAATCTGGAGTCGTTGAAGCGCGGAGGTATTGTGGATCTGTTAATTATCGACACTCGATATCCGAGTCGGTTGTGTTCGGTTCTTCCTGGGAGGACCACGGGTCCGTGAGCGATGACACGTACGCGGCATGTTCACAACGCGTGCATGGGACGCCTGCATGCGGAACGAGTCACTGAAGCGGAAAGAACCCACCACGACAATGATTATGCATGTTTTGAGGCTTCAATTTTTTTTTTTAATTTCGTCGGTGTGGGTGTGAGACAAGAAGACAATCCTGTGTTAATATCTCACGTGACTGTGTTTTAATGTCTCACGTGACAGTGTTAAGACGGGATCAATGGGATTAGGTATTATTTAATTGACTGCAATTTGCGTTGTAATACTGTTTGTTTACTGACTATTGTGTTGTCGTTTGTTACTGTGAAACTCCTTGGTCAATGAAGCCGAAACAGTACGTGCATTTCCCCACTAATGATGATTGTAATTTTTATTAAGAGGCTTAACCTTCTCCGTGTAAGTGGCAACTAGATATGCACGACGCAATAGTGATTCGTTAAGCAGAGATTAAGAAGACCGAAATATTATAGTTTTAATTAATGTTTTGGTGTTTTTTTTAATTTGAGTTTAGAGCTGGTTTCAAGATTGAAATACCATTGTATGTGCCACTTCCCACAAGTAACAGACATGGCAAATTTCTGCAGATCCGCGGAAATCCACAGGGGTAGATTTATTTGCGCTGGATGTGGCTTGGGGCCTAAAGACCCCAGGCGTATTTTATGTTGAAATCATGATTGTCTGTTACCTTGCATGAAGGAATGATTGACATAATTTTATTAACACTATAACAGTCGTAATTCATTTAACCTTGTCCTTGCTGGAGGCTATAAGAGATGCCCTATGTGTTACGCAATTATGGTTGTCATCGTGTAGAGATTTACGTTTTATATTTCTTTATCATTTTGAATCGTCATTTCTAATATTAAACCTCTACCTGCTGAAGACAACAGGAGATGCCCTAATGAGCAGTGATTTTGCTTAGTCCAGAAGAGAGAGGGTTAATTGTTGTATAAGTATTCAGTTTGCAAAGTCTTGGCACAAATTATTACAGTATATTGCCCCAGAGCGTGGAAGCGAATAGTTTAAAGGCATAATATCACAGTTGATTGACCTGGATAATCGACAAACGAATTTCGATCTGAGACTAATTGCGCTTGATTTATCCACCCACAAGTTGTTATTTAGTGATGTACTTGAT